>JAHDVE020005160.1:0-162112 GCA_022606495.2 Halesus radiatus | reverse complement strand
GCCTGAAACACTCATCCAAATTGAAAAAAACCTTTCCGAGCAAAGATAAATGTCGCCGACAGGTTCGAGTCCTGTCGGCAACATTTATCTTTGCTCGGAAAGATTTTTTTTTTTTCAATTGGATGAGTGTTTCAGGCTAATAATTATTGTTTATAAAAATAATTGTTACCCTTTGCATATTTTTCCGGCTTTCTGTCAAAAACTGCTCTTTTTTATTGTTATTTTGATTTAATTCGTTATTTCGAAAAGGGGCGTACTTACTAATCAACTAGAAATATAAATCTAGTGAGGTTTTTAAGAGGTTGTTGGAAGCATGGTTAAGATAAGTTGGGAATGGATTGGCCGTGTCGTGAAAAGGAACAATGGTGTCAAAAATTCACCAACTACTGTTGGACTAAAAGAGATACAGAAGTTAACTTGATTAGAACCACTGATGTTTTAGAGTGGATATATATGATTGAAAGATGGACTCGTAAGAGCTAAAATATAGTAATGTTGTCTGATAACTTATAGGTAGCACATTGTGAAGACAATAAGGTTTTGGGTTACCAACTACAAAAATAATTTCCACGACGATCACCCTTATAAGAATATCTCCAAAAGTAAATATGAGACACATCCGTATGACACTATACTCAATCACTTCCTTTGAAGGGTTCCATTTTTCTACTCGTGATCAAGTTGTCAGATGAAAAAATGGGTTACGTCTCCATTTGCATGAGGGCACAAGCAAAGCAAAACCAATTTCCTCTTTGAATTTGCGAATATAATAGCAGACACGGAATCTCGATACCCTGATTATTAATCTATCCTATTATGGCGAATTGGCCTACATACTTATGAGGCAACATCGCAGAGACATATTGTGATTTTGGCATGAATTGTATTTATTTTGATGATAAAATTGATTGGACAATTGTGTATCGCGTCGTTCGGTAATGAAATCACTTCAAGGACATGTCACAGGGAAGTGGATTATGCCACCACGATATTGGGAATGTTCTGGGGGGGATGAAATTTCTTAGGAAGTAGAGATGGACCTTTGATAGCTTATCTATCACGAAAAAAAATATTGAAACAGTATTATTGAACTTCGAGATAAATGTAGGTAGGTATTTGATTTTTAAAATACCTCGCAAGAGGAAATCGGTTAGGTGGTGGGCGTGGTAGGGTAATCAACCGGCAAACGGGATATTGCATTTAATTTTTTTTTTACCCAAGGAATAGCTTCAATTTTGAAAAATCGTCAATGTTAATCACACCCCTACAAATAAAATAGCTCACAGCTCGAGGTTCTTCTAATGGACATTTTACACGATACCTTTTTTAGTGCAGATTTCATACAGATCATATTTTCATATGGTTTCGGTATGGAAAATAGGATATGCTCTATTTTTACACCAATTTTATAGCGGGCATTATTTGACATCTGCCATTGTTTTACGTGTCCAACTATATTATGATGTGAAAACGTTGCGTGTTTATTTCGGTATGTATTTAAAATACTGTTAAAAAGACTATGCGTTCATTACAGATTGTGAACGCATGTTACTGTTCGGTATTGTGAATTTCGCTTGTTTGTTTTATGAGTTGTTGACATTTTGTGACAAATACTTTCACATGATCTATGAATAATAATAATAATAATTGGATGCAGCGCCGTTTTTGTGAAAAATCACCTCAAGGGCGCTAATTAATTAATGTAATTATGTACAAACAGATACAGAAAAACATACTTACCTGGCAGGTCGTTTGGTTACTTCGCGTGGTTACGTCACCTGGCAGGTCGCATGGTTACGTTAAAGGTGTAGCCATCTTTTTTACGTTTTTGTACCTCCCAAAATATTATTTACTAATTAAAGGCAACTATGTCACTTCATATAACTGCTTTGATTAAAATTAATTTTAACCTTTTGAACGGTCATATCAGCAATCTAGAGGTTTTAGAAAAAAATGCTCATTAAATCCCTGACAATTTTACAAGAGCACGCGCACGCAATCGCACAGTAATGCCCCTCGGAAGAAGGATCAAACTCTAAAATGAGGCAACGCTTGATGTCGACATTTTCCACGTGAATATTGTTCAATTCAAAATGCTAATAAGCATGTAACGAACATTGGCTAATAATGTTACATTTATTTATTTAACTTAAAATAGGACACATGTACGAGTACATTGGTTACATGTATTCTAATATTAACATAATATCTACACACAAACATTTTTTTAAATTTAAGTACAATATACAATTAAAATTTACAAATCAAACTTTAAAAACTACACTTTACGTATTTCGTCACTTCGTTTCTTCATGGCTCTGTATAGTAAAAAAAATTGTGATTTTGTTTTTTTTTCGAAAGTAAAGTAAAGTCTGACAAGAACAAAATACTGCTTCAATAATTAATATCAGGAATAATTATGGCATTGTATATAGTTTTACGGGATTCTGTTCTATATGAATTTGTTATTGGAATTATTTCTGTAAATGTACATGTAAAATAAAAATAACAAATAAAAAGTATGAAAATATGGCTAGTGTAAAGCAAAGATTTTCCATACAAGTCTCGATGTGATTTCCATATGGGGATCAGTATAGAAATACGTGTCGTGTAAAGCTAGCTTAAGTCTAACTCGTGCCAAATAACGCGGTTGTGTTAGTGCCTGGGAAATAAGGTTAGGCCACTTTGTAATGGTGGACAGATCAAAAAGTGGGAAAAATGGAACCCAAATCTTAAATCCAAACAAGCGACGGGCAAGCAAATAAACCGTACGTGGTGATATGTCTCACTTCTCCCGGCGGGGCAGTTTACCCCAGCTTACTCTGCGTCCTTACCCTTTGGGCCAATGTTCCCCTATCTTATATTATTATTTTGTTTACTCCGGTATGTTGTGGGTTTCTGCGTGGTTTTAATGCATTATAAAAGCGGACTCGAAGGATTTTCGCACGCTTTTTTTGCGGGCATCACACAATAGTCTCACTATCCTCTATGGGACTATTTGTTTCATAGATTCTATAGTAGGTATATTTGAGGCACGCTCCAGAGCTGTAGATACTCTCAGTATCGCCTTGGTGAAAGACCACCGTTCCGAAACGATACGTTGCTTGAAATGGTTTATTGATCGCTTTTGTTGTTCAGATCTGAATAGACAGGTATTTCCCAACCTCGCTCTTCCCCATATCTTTCCCCTCTCTTCTGTATTTAGCCTCACAAAATACCCTATGTTAGCAGTGGCATGCGTTTCTCTTTGACTAAGTGAAGTCTGTTTCTAGTTTTTCGAGTCCTGGTATGAATAGTGCATAAATATTTAAAAATTGCCACTTTATTATCATCTTACGCTGATTATTGTGGCCAACTGAATAAATGAGCGCACAAGTTGAAATTTATTACAAAAATGCATTTTGAAAATAAATTGCGCCTTTTTAAATTTCTTACAAGTAATTGTTCATTTTTTATAAGGCAGACACAGCTTTTCAGCCTTTATGAACTGCGTATCATGTTTGGTATAGTCCTACAGCCTCCGGTACTTGGGATTGTGCGATATTCACAAATTTATTTATTTTTTTTTTAAATCTTGATTTTGAGTACCAAATTATGTAGGTAGGTACTTACTCTAATATTACATTTGTTCCAATTGTAGACACAAGCAAATCATTTAAAATAGATTCGTAGTATTATGTAGTGATGTACTGTATCGTAGGACCACTACAGACTAAGGGGGCTGCGGGCGGGGTGTACCAAACTAGATTGAACCAATATAGCTGTGCACAAATACATTCAAACGTGCGCTCTTTAAACCCCGTTCGCTTAGCGTGCTAGAAGATCCCTTACGCTCCAATACTATACACTCAGTGTACAGTGAACACATTTAAAGTTTTGTCTTTTTTAAGTTGGATAAAAATTAATTGTTATTAATTATAACTTATTTAAATCATTTTTTAATAGTATCTGCAATATCTGCATATTACGTTCACACATGTACAAGTAAAATATTGTGAATAAATGCTGAAAACGAAAAAAAAATATCGGCCACACATAAAACGTCCATTATGACGGCAGGCCTTAATGGGCATATTTTTAATTTAATTTCACTGTTACTTTCGATAAATAGTTATCTACCTACTTATGTATTGTAACTATTCTTTTCAATACGTAAATGTATTGCAGAGGAATCGCTATAAAATGCGAATTATGTAAATTTTGTACAGTTGGTATTTCACAAAAAAGGCGCTTTAAAATTAAGACAAGTTTTAAAAATAAACTAAATCCCCGTACTACGTGGTACTAGATCATTAATATTTGTTTTTCAAATTTTAAAATTATTAGGGAAGTTGTATAAAAAGGTCACATAAAAATGTAAGTTTCGTCGACGTTACGTGATATCACCTCTTGTCTCCCCGGTGACAGACTGGATCGCAGAAGTGTGTAGGAAGTATTAGAACCGGTAGAAGTAGCCCCTAGAATGTGTGTGTGACATTATGAAATAGCTATAAGCCCTTCTATCGGAAGGCCCCGCAGTTCGGTCTATTATTTTCTCACTCTGTACACGTAGAAACCTTCGAGGCTGAAGGCTGTAGTCTGTATAATTCCACCCCTATTCATCCCCTGCGGCCCCTGCGCTCCTGCCACCGTCATTTGAAAATATTCCTATTTTGCGAAAAAGTTAACGAAATTATTTTCAGTCAAGTGCTCAGTATTAGCATACCAAATTAAGAAGACTTTTTTTATTATAATGTTAGATGGCATTTAAAAAATTCTGCTTTGTTTTTCATCGTTGGAATTTTGTTATTTTTTGGAAAAATGCCTTTTTTCAGCTCTGCCATCGATCATTGTATAAATCTATTTTAATTAAGCAGATTTTTGTCAGGTATTTTTATTTGCATTTCGTTTGAATTTAAACACTTTGGTCTATTCACATCTAGCAGCGCCGCGCAGTGCAGAACAGTACAGCACAGACACGACAATATTAGTTCACTAAATTATCTATGAACACATTCATTTTACGGCGTGCGTCAGCGTAACGTATCCGCACATACACGGACCAGCACCGGTTGTCGGCTGGAATATTTTGACGTGCTGGTGGTCGCTTGTGACGTCTGCGCCTTAGCAGTTAGTATGAACACATACCGTTATCACCCCATCTTCTTCAGTTGGTGTCATTAGACGCAAATATTGATAAAACCGAGAAGATGGATAACGACAGATTAATTGAATTGGTCAGGGAATTTAGGTTATAAAATAATAATAAATACGCGTATTAGAATAGGATTATAAAATCCTCAAACATGGTATAGCTGTTGCTAATGCTCAGTTAACAGTTCAGATGACAGCCGCACTCACGTCTGTGTTGTGCTGCACGGTGTAATGTGAATACTCGCGTCTGTGCTGTGTCTGTACTGTTCTGCTCTGCGCGGTGCTGGTAGATGTGAATAAATCTTTACTGTCATTTATAAATAAAAATAAACAATATTCATCTTCAATCGATATTTGAGCAAATAACGTAATGGAAATTCGATAAAAACCTCATTAGCATGATTATTCATGTTTCAATTCATACCAATGTTTTATTGATTCCATTGTTCTGAAATGAATTCATTTGTGCACTTACAAACGAGTATTAGCTAAACGTGTTATGCGTTTTAGGAAAATATTTCAACAAGCATGCCGTGTTTTTTACCTTATTGGATTTTTAGACCACACAAATAACATTATTATTATTTTTTTATACATGGTGTCCGGAAACTCGCGGTATAAACGGGAAACTGGTGAATCTGCATCACATTTGTAGTTTATTTTGTCGTATAACTTTTTTCATTTTCATTTTTAACCCCTTAGCTGCCGAAAAAACGTGGAAAAAAATATATGTATATATCGAAATGCTCAGATCGAAAAACATACGTTTTTGGGGTTCTCTATGTGATGTAGATTATCCAGTTTCCCGCTTGTACCACTAGTTTCCGGACACCGTATATAATTCAAAGCTTAACGTTATTTGTTATGAAAAAATATATGTATATATCGAAATGCTCAGATCGAAAAACATATGTTTTTTGGGGTTCTCTATGTGATGTAGATTATCCAGTTTCCCGCTTGTTCCACTAGTTTCCGGACACCGTATATAATTCAAAGCTTAACGTTATTTGTTATGAAAAAATATATGTATATATCGAAATGCTCAGATCGAAAAACATATAATTCAAAGCTTAACGTTATTTGTTATGAAAAAATATATGTATATATCGAAATGCTCAGATCGAAAAACATATGTTTTTTGGGGTTCTCTATGTGATGTAGATTATCCAGTTTCCCGCTTGTACCACTAGTTTCCGGACACCGTATATAATTCAAAGCTTAACGTTATTTGTTATGAAAAAATATATGTATAAATCGAAATGTAACATACGTTTTTGGGGTTCTCTGTGTGATTATCCAGTTTCCCGCTTGTACCACTAGTTTCCGGACACCGTATATAATTCAAAGCTTAATGTTATTTGTTATGAAAAAATATATGTATATATCGAAATGCTCAGATCGAAAAACATATGTTTTTTGGGGTTCTCTATGTGATGTAGATTATCCAGTTTCCCGCTTGTACCACTAGTTTCCGGACACCGTATATAATTCAAAGCTAAACGTTATTTGTTATGAAAAAACGAAATTAGAAAGAACAAAGATAAAAAACTTTAAGTAGTGTTTTACGAATTTTATTAATGACGTTTTAAAATAATGTGAACTCCTCTCTATAATTTTGTTAAATGTTTCAACTGTTGTATTTATTTATGCTCTCTTTGTTAAAGTGGCAATAAAATACTAAAAAAATTTAAAAAGCCTCAACAGAAAATCTCTAGATTCTGGGAAGCGAAAATCTTTGTTGTCTCACCTTCAGCTTTGGGCTAACTGCGTTGTTCTGTTTTACAAAATATCAAAAATATGAAAAATATAATAATGTTCAAATAAAAAAGAGTTGTTTACTGACGACATACCTAATCAAACATAAAATTGTTCAAATTCCCAAAAAAAGCTGAACAGTTCCGCCGTGTTTTCTATTTAAATTTTACTTTGATTTATTAACATCAAAGTGCGTGTATTCCTAATTATGTTCCGGCCTATGTAAAAACGTACCGCTGATAGCTCCCCTATATCATACAACCTCTCCGTCTTTCTTATGAACAACGCATATAAAAGGAAGAGAGATTATAACGAAGCTCCCAGATTTTTATATATTTGAATGTACAAATAGTTTAGTTATTATCAATGTTAATGATTTTAACATATCTATTATTACGTGATAATTAATACACCTCGTAAGGTGTTTCGTTACTGTCAAATCATTTTAGTTTGCAAGCACAAAAATAATTCACGCATGTTCTCACGAATTCCTGTATCATATATAATAGGTTCCTCACCATTCTCAAATAGGTATCGATGTTATATCGTAATAATCAATAACTATTTTACAGGTATCATGTACGAGTGTTTCAGCATACATTCAAATTATTCCAAATATTCATCGGAACATACTCATCTATCTAATAATGAATAGTAATTCGAATCAGAACAATGGATATTAACATGAACAAATTGTCTAATTATTCCTACATATATCTTGCTGTAGGTACTAATTAAATTCCCGTGAATACATTCAGTCGAGGATATACAATTTACGCTGTACAAATTTACATGAATGGTGTACAGAACTCTCTTCATAAAATGAAATAATTCATTGAAATGTGACCAAACAAGCGTTTATATGGTAAGTAAGCTGATAGCGACTTTTTATTGTGACGGCGGAACTGCGTAGTTACTTCAAATTGTTTTTACTTTCTTTTTTGAAAAATCCCTTATGCGTTGAAGTCTTCTTTTATCTTATTCTAGATAATGGTTATTCTGAAGCTCTCTTTCTACAGTGTCAATTAACTCCACACGGAAGATGTTTCTCGCAGGTCTGTGTTATTTTTGAGATAATGTGTGGAGGGTCTTTTTGGACAGGAAAAATGATCCTCAGTGTTCAAGAGACCCATATTCTAAGGAGGATGGAAACCCAAAACAAATCCTTCAACAGCTGAGCTATCGACATAATCAAGTGTAGTAAGAATTAAATGAGTCGTAATAACGACCCGTCCTCGTACGTTTTGCGGAAATCTCAACCGTGAACGAATGTTGCACCGATGTCGAAGAGGTCACGCGAGTTCATAGGAACACATTCCATCGAAATACAGGTAGAACAAGCAACACTTTCGTATTCTAGTTACTGCAATAATGTAATAAGTATTGAACATTTATTAAATGAACAGAGCTTAAAAAATAGTCTGACAAACGTCTAATATGAAATTACAAAATAATAAATAGTTTACCTGTTTGCGGAACATTCCAAAGTCGTAGATACTCTCAGTATCGCCCGATGAAAGGCGATCATTCAGAAACGATAAGGCTTTAGCCGTGTTTACTAACCAGGCACTTCCCAACCTTCTTCCTTTCCATCTACCCCGCCCCCCTCCCCTTTCAGTCTTCAAGTCTCGCAACATTCCCCTAGTAAAATTAAGGGTAGGGGTAGGGGTAGGGGTAGGGAAAACACATCATAACTTCTGAGCTTTACTGCAAACTATTCATCACCCCAACCAACAACCCCTGGCACTTCAGCTAGATAATTGATAAAATAATAATAATAAATAAAATAATAATAAACGAAATATGCATCAATATTATCTGCGAGTGCCACGTTACTGTTATTGTTTAAACCATTTTTATACACATAACGTTTTTAGAAAATTTACTAGTCCCCATTTTCCATAAATCACAAAGGTAGTAGTTTTATTTTCCAATCCATTTGAATAAAAATTCAATAGAAAATATATCTGTTCATTCTGATACACAATGCGTTGAAGTCGTGTGTATGCGGGGTTTGCAATATTGCTTCCTCCGTATATAAGCACTGACAAAAGCCTCGGAAGCTATACCAAGTCCCTGGTCCTCTCAATCTATTTGTATTATTCGTCTCTCTTTGGATCAGTATATTTTCTTCGTATAAAGTATTTTCCTCGTTCGTTCGGCCATTCCCCAGCGGAGGCCGTTTCATCTCCCGACTTCTAATATCGTTGGGTTTCTTGCGTTGATGTACAGTACATATACCCGATCCACACTAGATTGGAAAACCTTGTAAATCTATGACAAGAACAATATTATTAAGAATGATTTATTTATGAATGCGTGATAAAAATTATTTGATTTCGTGCATTCTCAAATGTAAATTTTTATTTAAATAATAAAAGTGAGTTATTGTAACTGGGTTGTTCTCACGTAAGTGTGAACATCTGTAAAAAAACCAGTATAAATAAATAATAAATATTTCATAAAGTTGCGGTTTGATATATATTTTTTCAAAATCACTTTGGTCCATGTGCATATTTTTAAATGTTCAAAAATTGGTGGTACTTTGTGAAATGAGATGATTAAGGCAATTTAATAAACGAACTTATTATTTTTAAAGCTTTGTTAGCGGGATAATTGCATTAAGTGTTTTGTTTTTTTTTTTTTTTTTTGATATTTGTACTCTTATATCAAAGAACCCATTGATCATAATATTGGCAATAGAATTAAAACTATGTGGAAGAAACACGTAACTTATATAAAAAAAAAAATCTTTTAAGAAGTAAGTTTATAAGTATTTTTTTCACATTAAAAAACGAATTAATAATATACACGTTCGGTCACAAAATAAGGCGATTTTTATTTGGTGAATAGGTACTAGCATTACTTAAATGAAATAAAGTTACAAAATATATAAAATGTATTTATCATATTGCGTAATAATATCACCATCATTTCGCAAATCATAGCCGTCTACTCTCCGCCTTAAACTCGTTTTTTTTTGTCAAAATTTAATGACAACCTGCCGATTTCGAAAATCTATTATAATCTCGCATTTCAACGTGCGTAGATACTATAATAATTGTTCCAAAATATGTCTTACTCGGTGTTGCCATAATAATGGAAAAAAGAATCCCCATTTCTTTTATTGTCTCTTGATGAATATCAAAAAAAAAAAACATTCATTTCCATCTTTAATAAAACGGTCATTAAGTATTGAGAATATCGGTGGTGCCCATCGTTGTTCCTCGCGTTTAGCGGGTGGTTCATTCGGGTGCTATGTCAATGAGCTTCTCTCCACAACCTCTTTTGCCGAAATCATATTATTAAGATACTGAACCTAACCTCATTTTATTAACCTTGCGAAATAGTGTACGATATGTGTTGATAACCAATTAGCGGTATCTACCGTAGTAGCGGTACCTAGCGCTACCTAGAAAATGGACAGTACATATTGAAAACCAATTAATTGCGACTATTAGGTATTAAATCGTATTTATATTATTAAATAATGGAAGCTAATGGATAGATAATTTGTATCGAATACCAATTTGTTTTTGCTATTTATGAAAAATAATTAACATTGTAAAAATGGTCAATATTTACCTATATTATACATGAAAGCCAATGACTATTTCATCTATTTATTTAATCTAACCTGATTTAATTACCTTGTTGATAGCCAACCTTCAACGGGATTCGGCCTTAGAGGAAGAAGTCCAATAATTTACACTGTAAAATACTATGCTAACAGAAGCAAAATATTTACTCAAAACCAATTCATACTATAATTTCCCAGCCTCACTTATCATATAAATCAATTATGTGGTCGTGACTTTTTCATTTGCCTCGTCTTCCGCCGAATTATCAATTAGTAATCTTGTTTTTTTTTTCATAACATGACAAATATTGATATTGAAATTTTTTTTTTGTAGCTAGTACAATTTAATAACGAGGTTGTCTCCTACAACGGAATTTCAACGTTGTTTGCAAATATATCATATTAATTAGAGCATGCTGAGAACAGAATTCTATGAATTTTTGAAAAATACCCAATAGTACCTAAGATTTATAAGTCGTCAAAATGTTGAAAAATTTCTCCGGCCGGCCTATACGCGTGGGACATCACTGTTCATAAAATGGGTGGCGCGGCCATATATATCATAAGCGCGGCAGTATGCGGCACTACCATTCGAATTGTGAATTGTGATTCGTGACGTCACGAGCGGTCGTTTTACCCAAGTTCTCTTTGAAAGCTCACAACCTCGTCATTTTTTAAGATAGGTAAGGTATAGTCTTTTATATACTTAATACATTTTCATTATAAAAATTATTCCCGGTTTTTAATAACAATGGAATGACAAGGTTCCATCTGACACGACAATTTTATGCGATAATGACCCTTAAAGTTACCCTATGTAGGGCACATGATCGCATGACATTGCTGTGTCAGATGGAACCTTGTTTATTCCAAGGGGTTGACATGGAGAACTATTAATCATTCCTGGGGATTTTGAAGATTCCCCTATATCTTCCCACTAAATACAATGAATGTGTATACTACAAACAAATAGGCAATGCATATTATGCACTCTAAATTGATATCCCTTGTGAAATACTCCATTTAAATATGCAAATATAGTTTGGAAATCGTCTAATATTACCAATTTTAAAAATATTATACTTTTCGCTCGCTATTAAATACGTTTTTTATCAGATTAATTGTATTTATAATCACTTTTCTAAAAAAGTACTAATTCCGATTGTACGTTCATATATATATTTTTCCCCTTCATTAAAACACAACCTGTGACTTTTTCTCACGCCAATTAGGCAAAAAAAACTCTCGTCTTATTTGCATAGGAACAAAATTACAACGAGAAACTTGGTTTAATCCACATTGTTCTTCGGTTAATCAATGAACCTTGATGACCTGGCTGTATCTTAAATTGTCCATTGTTTAGTGAGATATTACCATCTGACTGTGTACACGAATATTTAGATTAACGTTAAACATCCAATTAGTAGATTATATCTTGCGCTGTCTGTTATTTAAGAGCTGTTTGTATTAATTGACCATGTTAACCACACGGAATGAAATGTAATATTTATGAGCTATTTGACTTGTTATAGAGGTACCAGTCTTTAAGTGCGCCACTTTCAACCCACTTCTGTAATGTTTGCGTATTATTTGCGGTTCTCTGTTCTTGTAAAAAGTACTGCAAATCTATGATTCAATCGAAGAACTAGGTTTTAAATCTTAAAAAAACGGTAATGCCATTCTACCACCTTAGGGTAGATTAATGCATTATTATTATTTTTTTTTTTTTATATGAATACCACACAAGAGTCCCAACTGCTCCCAACCGGCTCGAGCCAGTAAGACTATGGCATTCCCAATTGGGGAATGTTGTGAGGCTGAAGGTATTGGGGATGGGAAGGAGAAGGGGAACAGGAAGGTAGGAAAATACCTGGCTGTTTCAGATCTGGTCACCAAACACGGCTAAACGCCATTTCAAGGAACGTTTCAATTCTGAATGGTGGTCTTTCACCAGGGCGATACTGAGAGTATCTTCCACTCTGGAACGTGCGCAAATATACTATATATTATTTTTAAATTAATTAATTGTGAAACAGCGCAAATTTATTAAATAAAATTTACTTGTGCACGCCGGGATTTGAACCCGCGACCTTCGGATTTGTAGTCGAGAGCCTTACCCCTCGACCATGGATGCCGTCAAATATATATTAATTGTTGTAGTTAAATTAATTAAAAACTACTTCGTATTCACCACTTTATTAATATATACATATCAACATGTTTCGAAAGCATTGCTTTCCTCATCAGGAATATATTGAATACTAAAAAATAATAATATTGTCAAGTATAGACAAATGATAAACATAGAACACATTAATGTAAGAATAGACAAATTGTAAACATTAATAATGACGCTACAAAGTGAATACCAATTTTTGGAAGAAATTATAATTGTTATTGTGTTTAATTTATAGAATTCCTTTTTTTTAATAGAATTTGTTTACGCCCAAATTGAACATTACACATTTAACATTTTTTATCAGTACAGTACGCACGTGTTATTTAGTAAAGCAGAAATGTTAATATAAATTTAAATTAAAAGTTAGCAACGAATGGAAAATTTAATATACTCGTATATATATATAAACAATGGCATGGAAAAAGTATGAGTAATCAGAAGCAAAGAAGAAGTTAGTATTAGATTATTCAATGATAAATTTAATGATCAACATTAAATTCATTAAATATTTTTTAACTATCCCTTCGTAGTCAGTACGATATAATAATTATCTATTTTTAATAACAACAAATTAATCAGTTCGAAACAGAGATATGACATTTATTCAATTATTCAATTATTCAGTTGTTCTAGTTGCCGAAATAAATTTAAATAAGATTTGTTTATATTTTGTTGTGTATATACACAGAAAGATATCGTCGACATATATATGTCGACACATATAATTGTAATATTATTACGCAATACGATAAATATAATTTTTTTAAAGATAAAAATATTTATTAAATATTAATTTTTAATTTTTCAAAATTAAATCAGAAATATGACCTTTTCTACCGTCCTACATATATTTTAAAAAAAATTATAAAATATTTGAAACTGTTGACTATTCTCATAAAAATACTTTTAAGGTTTTTCTTTAACCTGCCGTAAAAAAAAATTAAAAACAAAGTAATATTGTGTACTCTAATGTTTTCATTAACACTAACATTTATGTATTTTTTTTATGCGGATTACCAGCTTTGGTTAATTTTTTGTTTGTCATAAATATACCAGGAAAAGATTGCTATTATTGTTCTCCACTTTTTAAAATTATTATTTTGTAAAACACGCGTAGGACGGTCAGAGAAAGTCATATTTCTGATTTCATTTTGATAAATGCTAAAGCCTTTGTATATTTAAAAAATATGGAAAAAATGTTTTTCTATTTAAAAAATTAAGTTTTTCGTATTGCGTAATAATATAATTATTATTTCGAGTTACTTAAACATCCCCCTCCCCCTTAAATTCAAAGAATGATATCATTTTACTGATACAGACGACGTACAAGGCATAAATGTTATTTTGGAACTTACCTAACTTAGGCATTTGTGAGATTTTAAAACCGAGCTTTAAATTATAAATACCTAAATACAAAACATTTCACTAATTGAGTACACATTTTAGCATATGAAGAAATTTCCCCGCGTACTCGGTATGTTGAATGCACATTCATTAAAGATGTATAGAATACATAAATATCTTCAAATATTTCCTAAAGTGCTAATTCCATTTCTGTTCTCGACCGCCAGGAATAGAGAGTTTCCAGGTAGGTACTTATTTCACTAAGCACATATTATTTCGATGATCTCGCCCAGCATCCAGTGTTCCGGATAATCACCTGCAACACCTGGACTTTGATCGTGATATGAATATTGGATTATCAGATGGATATATAGACTATTAGAGAACACATCGTCGCAATAATAATTACTGATATAGAAAAAGTTTCCAATTCTTACATATATGTTCTTATCTTAGGTGCGTAGGAACATACGAGCATTTCGAATAATAAAAAATAAATAAAAATGGTTCCTTATACCTAACTCGAAAAATAACATCTTATATAATGTGTGGCAGAAAGTTTAAATCAGTAAAAACTCTCCGTCGTGAATCTTGGACAGCTTTTCAGCAAGCTCACCAAACAATTACCGCCAGAGTCGACACCACGGGTTGCTGTGTATTACACATGGCAGAACAGACGTGCTGGCCCAGCATAACATGACAGGATATATTGCGCTGTTAGATGATATCTCTAGATATTTTGACATTTTCAACGTTCATGACATCTATTGATAGTTTCATTAGGCAACTGTAACATATATATATTTACTTTTTTTAAAGTTATGTTGATATTAAATGTGTAAAAAAGAAAAATAAATAAAATGCTTCTCATCCATGCTAGATATTTACTAAATCTCTAATTACAAAAATATATCATTCAATTTGGATGGGTATTTTGGCCTCAAATCCAAAATTAGTTTTTTATGAAATAGGCCGCGCAGCCGTTCCTCTTAATATTTCAGGGCGGTCTATAAACTTATTCACTAATTTAAAAGTGTAAGAAATAAATAAACGGTTTACAATTGGAAGATTTTGATATTTTAGAAATTAGAAAAAGTGTTAATAGTTAAATGGTAATTTTTTTAAAATTGTTATCTCTTGAATTATTTTCGTGTTAATAAATATATAAATATGTTTTTTTTTTATATTATTAATATTCATTTTAATAATAATAACCATTATTATTTTATTTTTATGCCTTGTTATTTTCTTGATTTTATTTATATTAATAATGAAAACAATATATTTTTTTTTATTTCTAACATAAATTTGTTATTCAATGGTTTATAATATTTTTTTATTAACAGTTCTGATTCATCACTTACCTACTTTTATCACTTTTTGTTTATGTTTATAATTTGTCTATTCTTACATTATTGTGTTCTATGTTTATCGTTTGTCTATACTTGACATTATTGTTTTTTAGTATTCTGTATGTCCTGACGAGGAAAGCGTCGCTTTCAAAACATGTTGATATTTATATATTAAAAAGTGGTATTGTAATTTTTAATTAATGTATGTATAAGAATATCATTGATCTCCGGTAGAAAGTAGCGATAGTTTTAGGTTAGACGTTAATGCTTGTAAACGTAAACGTGTGTTCATAATTTTGAAAAATAATGCGCATTATGTTGTTTTGATTTACTTTTATAAAACAGTATTCTGGTGGAAACCATTTATCCTACCAGAAAAAAAGGAGTAAAACATCGCCCAGATATCTCACACAAATCCAGAAGTCAAACAATGAGAGCATTAATATTACTAAACCCATGTTATTTTTTAAATTTCACAAGTTTTATTTTCTTTGTGTTCCGGGTATTCGGCAATTATTTTTTGTTACCGGTAATACTTTTTACGTTGTGGCTTAAGCCCCTTTTCAAAGAACCCACTTTCGCAGCGATTATTTTTTCTTGCAGATTTATATTTTTTAATTTATTTTAACGCTTTTTGCTTAATCCTTTTAGATCTGAAAAATATTACGTTTACCGAAAAATTATACAGGTAACTACCACCAGTGGCGTGGCGCCGATCTCCCGCCCACTGGCAGGTCTGTTCACCGTATCCCTCCCCTTCATAACGCATACGAATAAAAATAAGAGTCGTATGTTTTGGCATTCCTAGTACTCCCAACACCTGTACTTAAGGCGGAGAGGAATTATTTATTATTTGGAAATTATGATGAGATTATTACGGAATACGATAAACGTGGTGTATTTAAAGAGTAAAATATTTATTACATCATTTTAAAATTTGTGTGTGCTTCACATTTATCAAAATGAAATCAGTATGACCCTTTTCTGACCGTCCTACGTATGTTTTACAAAATATTTTTAAATGTTGAATGTCCTCAAAAAATACCTTGAAGGGTTTTCTTTAAAATACTATTAGTTCCATTTTTTTATAAAGTAATTTCGGATTACAAAACTTTTTTAAAAACGTAGGTACCGAGAAAGAATTTCAATTATTTTTCTACTTTTTAAAATTATTCACATACTTTAAATATTTTGTAAAACATACGTAAGACGATCATAAAAAGTCGTATTTTTAATTTAATTCTGATAAATTGCCTTTTTAAATTTGAGAAAATATATAATGTATACGGTTTCCGTTAATTTTGAATTAATAAATAATTCCTCTCCATCTTAACTAAATTGCCGTAGACTCGAAATAAATTCTAAACACTCCAAGAAAACTCCACGGAATAGATATTGCCAAGAAGTGTGCTCTATACCGATTTGAAGGATAGTTTAAATAGAAAGCACTAGTTTGCATTTTCACCACCTTAAAACCTTTCCATTCCTATGCCTTGAGTTTCTGCTCAAGAAAATTTTTATTTTTTTATATGAATACCTCACAAGAGTCCCAACTGCTCCCAACCGTCTGGAGCCAGTGAGACTATGACATTACCAATTGGGGAATGTTGTGAGGCTGAAGGTATTGGGGAGGGGAAGGAGAAGGGGAAGAGGAAGGTTGGGAATAACTGGCTATTCAGATCTGGTCACCAAACACGGCTAAAAGCCATTTCAAGCAACGTTTCAATTCTGAATGGTGGTCTTTCACCAGGGCGATACTGAGAGTATCTTCCACTCTGAACGTGCGCAAATATACTATATATTATTTTTAAATTAATTAATTGTGAAACAACACAAATTCATTAAATAAAATTTACTTGCGCACGCCGGGATTTGAACCCGCGACCTTCGGATTCGTAGTCGAGAGCCTTACCCCTCGACCATGGAGGCCGTCAAAATCATATTTCATATTTTCATATTTCATATTTCATATAAATATTTTCGATGATTGAATAATGTCTCATCAATTTCACCAGAACTATAGAAAAAAAATTAGCTTTCTTAGGGCACATGGGCACGCCCACGTCACACTTTTATCGATTTATCTGGGCCGTGGCTTTAATAGACAGTATAGATCAACGGTTCTCGTAATAGGTTCCGCGGAGGGGTCGCCAGGGTTTCGCGACGGTTTCAGGTTACGGTTACGAATTCAGCTGTCAGACATAAAACATTATTTTAAGACCAACACAAAATTTTTAAAAAATCTGAAACAGTACGGTAATTCGGGTGGAAAAAAAATAAAGATCCGAACTTTCACAATCTATGGAAGGACACAAATTGGTTCTTTGAATCTTTGAGAAAGGGTTTTTAATTTGTGAACCTGGAGTGGAGTAGCAATGAAATATGATGTGAATCGTCATTATCAAACGGAACGATCATAAAGAATTTGACAAAAAGTTTAAGGGAAAACTGTATAAACATGCCTTTAATTAGATACTGCTCAGCTCAACAACAAAAAATTTTAGTACTCCGATACGTTACAGAAATTAGTTTTGAAATTTTGGTTGCTATGATCAAAACATTCACCTGTTTCCTTCGTGTTTTACATAATACAAAAGGGTTTCCCCACAAAGTTAAGACGGTCTTCAATATTTTGTATTACCCCCCAGAATTACATGTTATTTAATATTTCAGAATTATTTAAATGATAGCATTTTATGGGTTGACTTCGATGTAGGTCTCAGTGGGGTTCCAATGGGTTGACTTCAATGTAGACTTCAGTGGGGTTCCGCCTACATCTGAGCGGCTCTTTAGGGTTCCGTGTCCGAAAATATTCGAGAACCCCTAGTGTAGATAGCACACATTATTTCGGCTTCTTGTATATCATGTAAATACGATTCAATCCCATACTCACACAAATATAAAACATGGCAACACCACAAACTATACATATCAAAAATACACTCGACAAAATAAGCACTGAAATCATTGGAATACATTACCTGCACCAACTACAGCAAGTTGCCTGGAGAATTAAGACATTTGTACGCTTCGCACAAATCTCGAAATGATATTCTGAAATCCTGTTTTTTAAATAGAAAATTGAAAATTATTCATTATTAGTACTAACTCTGTTCTGATAGCCATCCTGCTAAACTTTGTAGATTCTGGTGTAAGTATGCCTTTTTTTTCTCTCTTGTAAAACATTGTTGTGTGTTTTTACGTATTTTTTTTTTAAATTGCGCCCGTGTATTTCGAGCCCGAACCTTTGTTTATGTTATTTTTCCGTTATTTATATTTTACCAAATATTATGTAATGTCCTGTAATGAGTTTGATTGATGACTCATGGGAGTGAAACTTTGTATGTCTTATTTGAATTAAAATTTAAGAAAACCGTCTTCAAATAATGCAAAAAACTGAAAAAGTATAGTGCAAAGGGAATGTGTCATAAATGCCAACACTAAATAGTCCACACCTTCTGGAATGCTATAAGCTGTTTGTACTAAACAACTACTGCCAAGGGCGGCACCATAATCTGCTATGCATACTACATGGCAGAACAGACGTGCTGGCTTAGCACAACACGAGGCGGTATATGATTTTGCTAAATAACATCTCTCTTGATATCTTCAACATAAACCTGAAAGGTTTCAAGAGACATGCAAACAATGTATTTTATTTATCATTATCATTCTGGTTGTTGAAATGTATTTTTGTTACTGTTGTGTATAGTAAATGGACGCAGTCTGTTATACACATCAAAAATAACAAGCGTGTTATAAATACCAGTATGAAGATATCCTTGGCGGCGTGAACCGGTCCTTTCAAAAATATTATCAAAGAATTATGTGGTGACTTAGATGAAATTTGAGATATCCCCTTTCAGATAATACATTATCTTTATAAGCCTCTTATTGGACCAAATTTCAGTTTCTAAGATCGAGTTACGTTAATTATTATTTCGGTAGGTTTAAAAGCCTTATAAAACCATGTGTAATGTTTTAAAAACCATTTAAATATATTTATCTCACAATATCCGGTAAAAGACCACAATTCGGTGTGTAAACTTTGCTTGAATTGGCTTTAACAGTGTTTAGTAAAAATATCCGAATTGTCAGGTATTTCCCAACCTTGATCTACCACATCTGCTTCCCCTCCCCACTCTCCAGCATCACATTATACATTATATATTTTTTTTTATATTTTTACAAGTTTTATACATGTTTATACTTTACACTTTTTTATACTTTATGCTTTTTATTCTCTATAATTTTTTATTGGTGCTTTATTCTTTTGTGTACTTAGGTTTAATCATTTCTTTATATTGGTTAATCTTTTATTTCTTTGTTATTGTTGTTGTATTTACCATTTTCATACCTTTATGTTAATGGCACATATTTTGCACTATATACAGGTGTCCCATAAGTCATGGATCTAACGAAGTGGGGTGATAGGGGGGGTTATTTGGAATCAAATGACCAAATAACTTTCCAAATTCTCTCTAGTACATTTTTTGTATCAGCTTCATTCGAATGTTAGGTTTTATTTTTAAATAAATATAAAAAATATTGCATTAAAACAGGATTCACTATTGTAATATGGTATTCTATGCATTAATATGTTGGAATTCTGGGTATTTCTAAAAAAATGCTAAAATTGATTGAAAGGGTTAAGAATTGGATCACCACATGTTAGGTCATTTTGATTGCAAATAACCTCCCCTATCACCCTTCTCTGTTTGATCCATGACTTATGAAACACTTGTATAAATAAATAACCTAATGAGGTTTTCTCCTATAACAAAATTTCATATTATTTATAAATTTATCATATTAATTAGAGCATGCTGAGGACAGAATTTTTTTTTTTAAATACTGAAGATATAAGTTGCCCAAATATGTGTTAGGCCGGCTATGTTTCATCATTGTTTATAAAATGACTGGCGCGGCCATAGATATCATAGGCGCGGCAGTATCCGTCTCTGCCATTCGAATTGTGAATGCTACTGAATTGTGACTCATGACATCACGAGTATACGTTTTTCCCAAGTTCACTTCAAAAGCTCAAAACTTCGTCATTTTTTAGATAATAAAGGAGATAACCTCATTGAGAATGCGATAGACCCAATAGCTTCGAGCTGTTTGGACACTTGCGTGGTACGTTCCAGGATGAAATTCATTATCAGTATCGCCCTAGAGAGAAGCAACCATTCAGAATCAAAACATTGACATGGCTATGTACCATAATAAGATTGGGGGTGCATAAAATAGTTTCACTGGCTCCGGGCACTTATCTCAAAATGTGTATTTAAAAAAATACGAAAGAAAAAACAAACAAAAATTGTTTAATTCATACAACGTTCAAAATAAGTCATTATTATTTTGATGCACGTCCAAAATTTCAATATTGAACGCTTTGCATATCGCGAAATGTTTCATTCCTATATGCAAATTTATGCAGTTCATCTGACCGTCACATTATTAATCGAATTGTTTGTGTTTTTTTTTCATTTCCTCGAACACATTCGACCGGACAAAGCGTTAGCGATTTTAGTAATACTCTCTTTCGACTCCTTTGTGAATTGCCGTTTTAATACACCAAAAACTTGTCCGGCAAAAAAAATGTCGACAGAAGAACCGGAGGATGTGTGTTGTGTATTGAAAATTTATTTAAAAAAAGAAAACAATCATTTGAATGCCGCACAAAAATATTGCTTCCGAATGTCGGGAGCCAGTGGTAGACGAGCCAGGTTTATAACGGGCTAAATGAAACGTAATACGCGCTCACAGATGGCGCTGATTTAAATATTTTAGAAAAACTATTTTAGCACGAAATGAATTGTTCGGATATACACACGGAATATGAAATGGAATAATTTTTTATTAGATTTATAGCTCAAGTCCTACAAAATTTAAAAAATATTACATATTATTATACACGTTCTCCTAACTCACTGAGGAAGGAAGACCTCTGGTTTAGTGTATTATTTAATGGTCCTTCACATTAGCGACCAAAGGAATTAAAGGAATTGATTTTTCGCGATTTTAGAGGCACCTTTAACAATTATTTCGGGGTTGACGGTGATCTAAAAAATATGTTTTACCCCGTCTACTTTGAAAATATAATTTTTTTTTCAAATATTAAAATAAGCATTATGGTGGAACTTAAATTAAATTAAAAACCACCAATTTACGTTGGAACACTATTTTGCCGTACATAATTTAAAATATCGACCAGAAGAAAGGTTTTCTTTTTAAACGTTTTGTGTTTATATTTTTATATATGTAATCATATTTACAAAGCAAATATAATATACATTTTTTTTAAATACAATAATCCCGCAAATAATTTTCCAAGTTGCCTCTAAATTATGATTTTTTTTTTCATTTCCTATACTTCATAATTTAAAACAAAAATAAATAAAATATTTCTCAGAAGCACTAGATATTTACTAAACCTTTAATTAAAAAAATATGTCATTCGGTTTGGATGGGTATTTTGACCTTCAATACAAAATTCAGTTATTTATGAAACAGGCAGCCCAGCTGTTCCTCTAAACACATGCAATTTAAAATGTGTCCAGTTTAGAAGTTTGCTATTAAATATACAGAAATTTCGAATTTGATAAGTGCAGTCGTTTAGGCTTTATATTTTCATCGTTGTGTCGTGATGTCTACATTTATATAATCTGAGGTGAAAAGTGCAGTTACGAGTATAATGGGCACATGCATACCTGAGTTTCGGTTTGTTAGTTAGGTAGTTAACTACGTGAAAAAATGCATAGCGCTTAAAATGAGAAATGACTTGTAATTATTCATCCACTGTATTTTTCAGCTTGTTCGCTCGATGCTCGAAATATGCATTTAAGTACTGAGAGCTTGGAGGGTCCTTTATTCTGAAACGGGAGAATGTTGTGACGCGGGTGGAAATGTGGGCGGAGGGGGGGAGAAGGTGAAGAGGAAAGTTTAGTTTGAAGCACCTGGCTACTAAAAACTGCTAAAGTACTGTGAACTTCTTAAAATCTTCAATTTTTGGAATAACTTATTGAAGCTTATGAACCTCATTGTAATATGTTTTTAATCATTGAAGACGCAGAAAAAAAAAGATATTGGTTGCAGCTTGGCTGGACTTTGGCTCTAATCCACTGAGTTACAGCTACCCCAATCCGTCCCGTCATTTTATCGGTATCATACTTCGATAAGAACTGTCAATATCATATTCAATTAATTCCCCTTTTTTGTCTACCTTTATATCATGACTACAAGATTGTACCCGAATTTTATTTGTAATCTTTAGATAGTGTCTCGGATATACCTATCCGATTTTTATTTACACGGGACATCTGTTGACTTTTTCTACGGGTCTAGGATTAAAAACCTCATTGTAATATATTCAAAGTCCCGGATAAATTATTAGGTCCTAGGTTCGAGGCCCAGCTTCTACCATAACATTTTTCTTTTCTGTGTCTTTTCGATTTCATGTATCATTGTGAAAATTGATAATATTATCTTCAATGATTTTAAAAATCTATTTCAAGCAACACTCAGCATTTCGGTGGTTGCTGAGAGTATCTCGTACTCTTGAACGGATGATGTTACAACAAAATTTCATGCTTTTTACAAATGTATCATATTAATTAGACCAGGCTGAGAACAGAACTTTTCCAAGTTTTGAAAAATTACCAAATGTTACGACGATTCTGAAAATATAACTTTCAATTTATAAATCTTTATTTAAAAGTGAATAAAAAGTCAGCTCATCAAAACCCCGCGTTATGCTGGTACCATTACATTTGAAACATATGACGTCACGTGAGCATTCTGTTTTTGGATTAGTATGATTTATTTTTATTTTCGATGTTGTTCTTTTTGTTTTGGCCAAATTTTATCTTAATTTGGGTGACTTTAAGCTCTATAATCTCTGTTCAATATAAACAACTATTATTCATAAAAGAAATTAGAGTATTCATGATCAAACCAATTATCAATACGGATATTATGATAATGTTAATGGTCAATACTATTATTATTCTTTGAGTTAGAGTTTATGAAAAGGTACATAATTTTATGACTTATGTTTAGTTATGGTTTATCACGAATAGAATATAAAATTATGTACGATAAAGCTTGATGATTGTTTTGACATTTGACATTCTAATCTCATAACCGATCAAAACCGACCGGCCATAGATTTGGAGCGTTTTGGCGTCTTTGAAAAATTGAAACTTTGAAAATTATTTTAACCGTGAAAACCAACTTAAGAAAAAAAAACGAAATATACTGGTATTTAAGTTTGAACGTCATTATTGATAAAAAAAAATTGGACTGGAGTTGCTTATTGTGCTTCGTGACGTCTCGAGCTGTCGTTTTACCCAAGTTCACTTTCAAAGCTCATTACGTCGTAATTTTTCTTCGTAAACATCAATAAACTAATTTTACGGTCTCTGTTAAGCGTTTAAATATAATCAATTTTCATAAAATAAAGTAAGACAGCGTCATTGCAAATATGTACTTATAAAACTTTTTTTTTTAAATATGTTGATGTTTTTCTGAAAAATCAATTTCAATTGAGTTGCTCGTCTTTGCTACGGAGCATTTAAAATTTAAAAAAAAAAGAGTTTTGACTTTCACTCATTAACGTCTCCCCATACTGCTGACCATGTTCTTGTAAAGGTATTGAGCAATCGAAAATGACCTAACATTAATACTTTTTTCTATCGATTTCCAGATTTTTATTTCTACCTTATATTCACTAAATACATTACGGTAATCATCATATTCCTAAAACATTTGCTAGGATGTAAATTATGAAACATTTAGTAAACATAATTTTGAAATCAAAACATGGACACTAATCGAAAAATGCACGTACGTATGATTTTTAGCTTATATCCTCTATTGATTTATTTTTTTCTCATTGCTTTTACTTGAAATTGGTCGCTATGAGGGGCGTGATTTCTTTTTTCCCCATTTAAAACCCGTTCTTTGATAAAGCGTGTAGATAGGTTAGTATGCACGAGTGCACCTCTCTGGCGATGCCAAAACGACGAGCTCTGAAAGCAAGTAGCCTTATTGCTTGTTGGACAGTACCACAAAAATTGGGCAAAGCAATGGTCAAAACTGTTTCATGGGTCCGAGTAAGCGGAGTCACGTGTGGCCAGGTTTTTCGGTCAGAGCTTGATCTCATTAAAGTTGATAATATAACGTTTTTTTTTGCTCTTACCATTCCGAATATAATTTCTCTGCCAGAAAATAACAGCGGTTTGTCGTATTTCTAAAATACGTTTACTGGAGAGTATTTTATTTATGCGAAAACCGCACATGAGTCCCAAAGTTTCTAGTCCCAACTCTCCGGAGCCAGTAAGACTGTGGAATTCCATATTTAGGTATATTTTGAGGCTGAAAGGAATGGGGGGGGAGATGGGGAAGAAAAAGGTTGAGAAGTATCTGGCTATTCAGATCTGATCACGAAATACGGCTAAAATCATTTCAACAATGTTTCGATTCTGAATGATGGTGTCGTTCTTTTGCTGCCACCCTACAGTTCCTTTGTCTGCTAGTCTGCTTTGAGTATTTTGGAATATTGCTGAAGCTTCTTAAATTGCTAGCAAATGGCTCATCTTACTTCAATATTCGATTTCGTTTCAGTCGTGGAATTTAATGTATTTTTCTGACCGTAAAGCTTTAGTTAAATGACACATTTAGTGACTGTATACATATACCTAACTATACATTTATACAGTATTTTGTTAGTATTACTAGCGCTTGTGTGTGTAAAACGGAATTCCCCTTTTTATTAATTTCCTCGGGGAATATGTGTAATTATTATTGGTTAACATTTCGTTGATGACATATTAATCTGAGACAAGGTCGATTAGCCACACCATTTATGTAGGTAATTTCTGACAGTTTGCACTCGATCATTTCGCCCCCCGTGGCTGGGCGATCAACTCCCTGACTCTGGACCCGGAGGTCGCGGATCGAACCTCTAAAATACTCACGATTTTACTCCAGAGTGGTAGACACTTTCAATATCGCTCTGGTGAAAGGCCCATTATTTATAATCGAAAAGTAGCTTGAAATAGCTTTAGCCGTATTTGGTGACCAGGTCTGAATAGCCAAATACTTCCCAACCTCCCTCTTCCCCATTCCCTACCCCGATTGAGGATGCACTAGTCCCACTGGCCCCGGACAGTTTGAACTCATATATTTTGTTTAACATATTACGCATAATGATTATTCCAAAAATTATTCGTTTGCGATTAAAGTGTGAAAAGTAGGGAAGAATGAGTGTGTATAACTTTCAGTGCGTCAAGATGCCCATCGGAAACGCAATTTGTTAATCCGTTGAACGCCGGCGTATCCGATAGGCAACGTAAAAACGTGTGTTCTTTTCATATAAATGCAGGGTATAAGTACATATTCGGGGGAAACTACTTATGATAAATATATCATTTTTTTATAAATATCTAAACAAATTATCTGGTAAGACGGTACAATCTACAAAAATATAATTTAACAAAAACAAGTAAGGTATTACGAAAATACACCAATTTTTACCCTCATCACACTACGGAAATATTAGGCCGCGGGAGCTCGGCGTTCCAAATGTTAAAAATGTATTATAAAATTGGTAGATACTATGAATATATTAATTTATGTAGAAACCATGTAATGTGAAATAACACAATAAATAATAATGAAAATTTTAAAAAAGAGTGAAAGATGTCCTTAGCTCTTTTATAAATGTAAGTTTTTTATTTTTTATTGTTATATAACCATGTTTGAAAATCTTGGCAGCGGTTCGCCAACTGCGGTTCCCACAGCAAGGTCATCGCCCGGCCCCGCAAGGCCGCGCCGCGTCACATGACGACCGGCTGACGGCTGGCTGCTGGCGGCCTGTATCAGTAGGTAGTACGTACACTATACGGTTGTGCTGAGCGTGGCGCGTCTCGTCTAGTTTCGGCCAGGCAGAGATCGACACCATAGCATACCTAATCCGCTGCTACATACAAAACACGTAAATATGGTATACGTATGTATGTATGTAAACAGCAATCATTAATACATGCTTGCATAATATCATATTATGATGGTATGTAAGATATACAATCTCGGTCAGTCTCTTGTATTGCACGCGAAAACACAGAATAATTTAACTCAAAGAATGGAAAAATAGATATCCTACGCTTCTGGGGTAAATTCGTGGTGAAAGGTGAAATAGATGTAACATAATCCGCTACTACATACATATATCTTTATCTTTATAATTATAATAATAATAATAATTGGTTGATTTGTATAGCGCCGTTTTTGTGAAAAATCACCTCAAGGGCGCTGTACAAATATTACTTCCTATTCTCTATCTAATTATGTACAAACAGACACAGAAAAACATACTTACCTGCAGCTGGCAGGTCGCTTGGTTACTTCGCATGGTTACGTTACCTGACAGGTCGCTTGGTTACTTCGCATGGTTACGTGACCTGGCAGGTCGCTTGGTTACTTCGCATGGTTACGCTACCTGGCAGGTCGCTTGGTTACTTCGCTTGATTACGTTAGCTGGCAGGTCGCTTGGTTACTTCGCATGGTTACTTACCTAGCAGGTCGCTTGGTTACTTCGCATGGTTACGTTACCTGGCAGGTCGCTTGGTTACTTCGCATGGTTACGTTACCTGGCAGGTCGCTTCAGATGAACACAGTTCTATTGGAAAATTAGATGATATGATTTTTGCAGTTGCTATTTTATTCTCCTTTTCTATTGATGTTATATTTATTAGAAGATTGGTGGCACAAGAATAGTTGGTATTTATTTGAAGTATTTGTAATTTTTAGGGCGGCAAAATATTTATATAAAGCTTTAGAAGTTTTTAATTTGTTTATACATTTAGTTATTTACAATGTGGGCTGTGGATGCATTAGCTTGGTGAAATTTTGCACACTTGACCTTCTAAACAAGAAGGGGGTCACTTTCTACATGAGATTTCGAAAAAAACCACCTCCATCCCTCTTTCATACCCTTTTATTTCCGACCTATATTTTCACCCACCATTCTCTGAGTTTCTCGCTCTGTGCACCAAGCTATGATTTATGGTTGCCTTTCTTCGGTAGCGCGAAATTACAATTATTACTCGGGACAATAAAGAAGTCAATCCGCAATGAGTAAGCATTTAGCTTCTCCAAGCCAATTTGAATAGCTTGGCTTTAAATTAAACTTAATTTAATTATTACAATTCAATATACAAAGTGTTAAATTGGTAATTCTGTATATGTAAGAAGAAAATAACTGTGACTTGATCATGAACGCGCAAAAAAACATACCAATTTTTTTGTTACAAATACTATGCAATTTTTGTAATTTTTTTGTTGAATTACACATTTTTCGTATATAAGAAGTCGGTGACCTCGAACTTCTGATGAAATTCATCGAACTATTTAAAATACTGAAATGCAATGTATTATTTTATTTTATTTTTATGTGACACCTCACAAGAGCGCCCTCCTCTGTACGGAGCACATACAGGGGAACTATAACGCCACCCGATTGGGCAACATTGTGAGGCGGGTTAAGAAGGGGGCTGTGGGAAGCGATTTATTTATTTATTCGGGCCTCGAAGAGACCCGGTTCAAATGTAGGAGGAAATATAGATGCCGGTAGCTCGTTCCACATACGAGCCGACTTACACTCCCATACGAGTCGTCGAAACGACCCGTTCTCGTGAAGCCAACATCAACTGTGAACGGGTGTTCCGCTCATGTCCGTCGAGTTTCACACACTCGCACCGGCGCAGAATGGGTCAACACTGCTGGCTCCATTGAAATATCTGTAGAACAAACTCAGCATACCTAAATTGCGTCTGTGCATTAAAAACTGTAATCATTTTGTTAACAACGGATTGTCAATCGGACGAATCGCCCCCCTTTGCACAGAATCAAGCAGGTTGATCAAGTCTTTGGGAGATCCAGCCCAGAGGTGACGTACAAGTTCAACTGTTGGACGTTCTTGAGATTTAGCAGTTGGTCACTATTGAAGAATTTGCTAGCCCAATACAAGACGCCAGGTTTATAAGCCAGATTTACTCGGGCTTCTATAGAGCCCTGATACTTGAACTTGTCTGAAATCCTTTCCCCGGGCCTTTCAATGTCTACAATATATCAACGAGAAACTGGGAATTCATCGTTATTTCATTATTCCTATTGAATGATAATTGAA
Source organism: Halesus radiatus (assembly GCA_022606495.2). Lineage (NCBI taxonomy): Eukaryota > Metazoa > Arthropoda > Insecta > Trichoptera > Limnephilidae > Halesus > Halesus radiatus. The sequence continues at coordinate 133,577 of JAHDVE020005160.1, read as the reverse complement.
ATTATTTTATAATTTCTTTAAGCGATTGGTATTCACTTTGTGGCGTCATTATTAATTAATTAATTTTAAAAATATACTTTGTTTACACCACTTTATAAATAAACATTACATGCTTCCACAGCAATGCTGTCATCATCGGGAATATATAAATAGTAAAAAAATATTTCAAGCATAGACAAATGATAAAAATTAGAACACAATAATTTAAGAATAGACAAATTATAAACATAAACAATCATTGATTAAAGTATGTGAGTAATTAATCAAAAATGCTAATAAAAAATAATTATAAAACACTGAATAAGAAATTTATATTAGAAATTAAAAAAAAAAATATTATTATTAGTATTAATATGAAAATAAAATCAAGTGATACCTATTTAAAAAAATATTTGATTATTATTAAATTTAATTCGCTATTAACGCTTTTTCTTATTTCATAAATTTTAAATTTATCTAATAGTAAACCGGTTGTATTTGTATGTTAATTTTTTAAACCTTTATTTAAATCAAAATATGATTTGCAAATTCACAATAGATATTATTATTTAAACACCTTAGGTGTTCCTTAACTCTAATACTGAAATTTCTAATAATAAAGGTTGAGAGTTTCGCTCCCACCGAGTGTTTTTATTGGTTTAATCATAATAACCCATCTAAGATAAGTCTATTTCTAAATAATAATTACATTTTATTTCCACAGTTAACAAGCTGTGTTAAAACCATTTAACACAGCTTGTTAACTGGTGTATAGTTAGTGTATAAATAGTTTATTATTGCTTCCTATTCATGCTTGATCACATCCTCTTGAACTTGAGGGGGATATCCTTTTCCGTTTCATACAACTAACGTCAAGGAATGCACAGAATAACATAGCTGACCAGTTCCGTAGGTACAATAAATATATTTCAGAACCTATCTACATATTTGTGCTTATTTTTAAATCTCATTATCTCTTGCCGCGTCTCCTACGAATGTTTTTTACAAATATTCATTTAAACAAAATTGAGATTTATAGTTATTTTGTGGCGTCATTATTAACCCCTAGCCAGTGAGACTATGGAATCCCTAAATTGGAAAAATTGGTTGATGAAAATAATAAATAAGAGGTCCACGATCAGATTACAAAATTACAAAAGTCCTACAGTGGCAATAGGCAGCCCGCTAACTGTGCTACATAGTGAATGCCCAAAAAATACAAAAAAAATAAAAATAATATTGCCTACTTTAAATCTGTAACATGATGATAGAGCAAAATACAAATATAAAAAGTCCAAAAAACGTCAATAAACGACCGTTCTGTTTGACGCATTAGATTTGGCCGGATGGACCGCCAAATAGTGGTGGGCGAATATTAATAATTCTTAAGAATATTTCGGATTTTAACGAAAATTTTGTGTGTGAAGAAGAATCTGATAGGGATTCTGAATAAGTGTAGGCGTAGGAGTAGGAGTAGAAGTAGGAGTAGGAGACTACATCCCAGCATCTGGTTTGTCTGAAAACATTTACACTAAAACACAAAACAAAGGGGCGTTACCGTACACATTTGTGTGTGCATACATAATGTTTTGCTTTCCGTCACCGATGGAAAACATTCTCCTCGTGAGTGAAGAGGGGAATGAGGGGGAAGGATTTATTTTATTTTTTTAATAACAACCGCACGGTGCTTGTCTATCTATTAACCCGATACTTCATCAGTCGTGGCATCAATCGGACGGGTTTTTTAGGTTATGTGTACTGAGCGAGATTATAATATAATATTCTAAGAAATTAGCTATGTATTAGTAATAATTTATTTAACTGTTATGTATTCTCTTATTTTACCTGCCATTTCTAATAGCATTACGGCCATTAAAGGACACATTAATTGATATATAAATGTTTTTTTTGTTTTTTTTATTCAAACAATAAACAAAATAAAGATATTTTACTTCAACCTATACAAATATGTAGTACATTCAAAAGGTTATTCTTGAAATGTTTTGTTTTTAAACAAAACAAAACATTTTAGCCTGAGACGGGATATGTATGAAAACAGATGTTTTAGTGTATGGTTTTTTTGTGTAATGTTTCGAAAAAACATTCCCAGGAGACCCAACTTTACGTCTGATACAAAAAAAAAACATTATGCTGCTATGAACTATGAAATTTAACATCAATGTATCAACACTCGGTGTACCAAAGTATAGCTTAAACCTCCGCATTCAGAATTTTTATTTACATATTACGAACTTCCCTTAAAAATTTGATAAGTATATGTTATTTTTTTAAGATAATCTCTTTTCATATGTCAAGTTGAAAAGGTAATTATACGAAATTCCCTCGACAGAAAAAATCGCAAAGTATGCTCCTAAAAATATAAATAATACGTGTGGTTCTGTTATAAATAATATGTTTAAACGTGTTGTAGGGATGAAAAATTCACAACGTTTCTTTAAATGTTAAGTCAGTAGTCTTGATATTTTTACTCTATTCTAAATATGTCGTGTTTTATTAAATATTTTTTATACTATCGCTGACGCCCTAAGCATTATTATATTAGCACGCTCCCTCTCTCTTCCGTATTAATATATCTCTTTTTCAAACAATGTTCAGTTTCCACTCTGAAGATATTGCTGGGTCTTAACTAGAAATGTATTTTTTCAATAGATGTAAAATTACTTGTGTTATCATTTTTAATTAAATGAATAAGAAACATATAAATATGTTTTGGAAGCGACGCTTCCCTCTTCATTAGTGTACTTTGTATCCTGACAGGGGTAGCTTCGCTTTCGAAACTTGTTTATATTTAAATATTAAATAGTGGTGTACACAAAATATTTCTTATTAATTTGATTAGAAATATATTTTTTATAAACAATAATTATTAGCCTGAAACACTCATCCAAATTGAAAAAAACCTTTCCGAGCAAAGATAAATGTCGCCGACAGGACTCGAACCTGCACTTGGTTGTTTACAGGTGAAAATATAATTAAAAAAACAGTAATTATTGAATGAAACACTAGTATATATTGATTAACTTGGCGGGTTTGCGATAAGCCGACGCAGCTCAACGGTAGAGCATCTGACCGGACATCAGAAGGGTGCAGGTTCGAGTCCTGTCGGCGACATTTATCTTTGCTCGGAAAGGTTTTTTTCAATTTGGATGAGTTTTTCAGGCTAATAATTATTGTTTATAAAAAATAATTGTTACCCTTTGCGCTATGCACAAAAATCTTGTCTTAAAAACTTTAGTTTATCAATTAATAGAAATATATTTGTTTGTCTCAAACAGCATAATCCCGGGGATCTTATGTGGAGCTGAACACTTTTGGTTTTTCATACTGGTTAAAAAAATGGAAGGGAAATATATCATCTGAAAAAAAATTGTGAGAAAAAATGTTTTTTTTTTTTCTACATATACTAAATAGAAAGTACCTGCAATAAAAGTTTTTAATCTAATTTTATATTCTATTCACTATATTACCCGAAAATTTTTTGGCATTATGCAATTTTTTCGGGCGTTCAAGTGTCATTACTCCTTAAGGCCCAGCACTCAAAACATCACTCATGCAATACCACAAATGATTTACCTTTAAATTATATACGGGTGGTTAGAAAAATGAATAAGGTTTCAAAAAAGAAAAATCCTCAAACGGTAATCTTTAAAATGCATCCCAAAATGTCTGAAAATAGGTGCAGTTTGAAAACCGGTTAAAGCAATTTTGAGGATTATTGTCTTTAAAACAAATCATTCGTAGTATTTCTTAAGTTAGCAACGTGCCAAGTGTGTATTTTTGGGTGCTGACCGTTAAGGGACGTTAACCTCTGACTCCTAGCTATGGGGCCCGTATATTGGCCATATGGACACATTGGTCACATTTGGTCATTTCGTTTACCGCAGTTGAGTCAGAAGATAATTTCTCCAGTAATATTCATGCCGCGTGCATTTGGGCAGGTCGTCGACCAGGACTTTTCAAAAATTGTAAATTTGTGGTCATTGAAATGGAATGGGCAAGTGTCACGTATTATTTATGTGAATTCGGCCTAGGTATTCCACTTTCGTGATTTGTTTGGCTAATTGGTTCTGAAAAATAAACCGCCCTGACAAACGCAGATATTTTGTGAATCTAAAGAATAACTAACCATCACGCCGTTACTCTGCAGAGGGAGGAACAGAAGATTGACCGCCACGCAACTCTATCTTGGCACACACTACATTTACTCGTCGTCTAATACCAGTGGTGTGATGTCCATATAGGCTGAAAAGCTACCACCCCAAGAAAAATTAATTGTAAGAAGAAATTTCTGATCAAATCTAATTTCTTCCGTGAATTTGATAAAGAACTTGTACACGCATTTATTAAGTTGGCCATAACAATCACGGAAGATGATAATACTGTTTCAGTTTTCAAATATTCAATGCACAATTCGTACCAGAACTTGAGAAAATACACACAGCATACCTTTAGTCACAGAGCAATGCACGCCACTGTCTCATACATACTCTTCTATTATTCTGACTCACGATTTGACCGGACTCAAGTAAGGTGATATTTAAATAGTTATTTTCAAATATTCCGTAAAAACCTACACACAGCCTATCGTTGGTTATAGAGCAATGCACGCTTGTGTACTATTAATTTTTAAAAAAAGACTCATTATTAATTCAGATAAAAGGCAATGCCTTCAAATGCCTCTACTTAACTTACTGCTAACTATTTAGGTACTGTACTAACTAACTAACTAACCATCACGCCGTTTCCCCGCAGGGGTAGGCAGAGAGGACGGACCGCCAAACAACTCGATCTTTGCATACACTTCTTGCTTCATTCACATTCATACATCGTCTCATACATTCTCTTCTATTATTCCGACTTCTGACATGGCCCGACTCAAGTATTTGATTCACTTGATCATGCCATGTCTTCCTCACTGTAGAATAGTAAAATCGGGTATATTAAAGTTCATGGTTTATGAGATCCGTATGGGATGGTCACGTCACATTCTCAAATTTTTATAGATAATTTATAATGTGCACACCCAAATTTGATAACCAGAACTCCGTAGATCCATTTATGTGGATTGTGGTCGGATATTCCACGGTCTATTATTATTAATATTACGTGGGTAATTCAATATTATCCGTAAGTATTTAAATTAGGCTTTTATTGATCAATTATAATAACCGTCCATGTGGAATGAAAAGAATCGGATGACCGTAAAAAATAAGATGCCCATCTCTTTCGGTATTATCGTTTTCTATGTCTAAATTATGTTCGTAATATCTGTGCATTATTACGTGGACTTTAACTATTTACTTGTATTACCTGTACAGCGCTGTGAGAGAAAGCTTTATTATTGGTATTCTTTCTCGGGTTTTTATGGCGGTTCTGATACATACAGGAAGATTCTTTTTAGATCGTGTCGTTCTTTCGGTAACTACTCAAATAAAGACAAAATGGATTTTTTTTAATCATCGAAGATAATTCTAACAACTCTCAAACTGTCCGAAAAGACACAGAAAATAAAAGGGTAACGGTAGCAGTTGCGACACGAATCTAGGACCTTATGGTCTATCCGGTATCTTGGTGTCTTTATCTTTTCTGTGTCTTTTCGGTTTCATGTTTCATTTTGAGAGTTGGCAATACTCTCTTCAATGATTAAAAATATATTTTGCAATGTGGTTTATAAACTTCAATGAGATATTTTAAAAAAATCTAAATAAATTGATTAATAACTATGATAATATGTTCTATCGTTGGAAGCATATTCGTGAGAGGCTGGAAGGCTGATAAGGACATTGTCAGAAGGCGAATTTTGGACATTCGATCAATGGAGGACTGCATACAGCAGCCGCTAGTCAGAGGAAACAAAGCTGGCAGTCCACTCGAGTTTTGATACTAACCCTGATATGTGATATTGAGACACGGAACTAGCCACTGACTTCAGAATTAATAGATTTGCCATAATATACCATTTCGACGGCTCGAGGCAAATGTCACGCGACACCCATTTTGCCACTAGACTATTTCACTGCTGTCCACGTTTCTTTCGCGCATTTATAAAAGGGTCGAACTAAATACTCTAACAGAACATTCGCTTTTGTGAACGAGCCGAATCTTTTTACTTATTTGCTGTTTTACTTAAATTTAATTTATTATTAACGTCCTATTGGGCTTTTACATGGAATAGTAGGTAAAATTATGTAAGTATAACTGTATTTTTTTAAATTTAAAATAATTAACTAGTAGTAGTATCATATGTGCATTCATATTATTGTTATTTAACATTGAGATGCAAAGCATGGAGCAAACAATACATGTACCCAGTTACAATACAAAGAATCTGAAGCATGAAATTACGTACTACATTTACCGCGAAGTTTGACTTATAGTATTAAAAGTATCTACGAGTATGCAGTATAACAATGCAAGTAAATACAACAACAAAAAATAACAAGTAAATGCATTATATACATATAAGCATTGCGTTAAGTGTTATATAAACCAGTAAAGATACTGAAGATATAACATATTGCATAAAATAAAGTAGGGTAGGGCATCTCTGTGTATTATTTGCTTTATGGAACTAGCAGAGGAAGGATACAAGCATAAATAATCTAATGGAAATGAGTTGCTCGAGACGTGTGTGTGTGATAAAATCATGTTTAACTGAATTACGAACTAGGACAATAACCCAAACATAGAGCATGGCCTATGTAATTGTTATGTGCAAGATCAAGAGAGTGACGTTTCGGCGGTTTGGACGTGTAAAGTGAATGAACGGTGAGAGAAGTGTCATAAAGTATAATGATGTTAGCGTATGGTAAAAAAGACTGAGACATCCCATAAAATATTGAGACATTTCATAGATGTGTCTAGTACTCACCAATGTAATCGTTCAGAGTCACCGACAGATGTCACTAGATCATATTATGTTCACCCTCCCTCTGTTAAAACTAGAGGTACGAGCTCTCGAGGATCACTTCAATAACCTTGGAATAATGGTGTATTAGAGATTACTAATTACAAGACATTAGACTCGAGACTGTCCTTTCGTCGATCATATTATAAGAGCATTATCGTCTTAATTAAAGAAAGATAAAATGCTTGTTGTGAAAGTGCGTGTTTCATTGTGTCGTACTCACAACAGATATTATGGCGTGATCTGGTAAAACATATAGCCGATATTTTAAAACGAATAAATTATTGCCTTATCCCTGCATTCTACAGTAGTGCAATCTTCTGAATCGTTAGCTCATTGCTAACGATTGTAATCCCCACTCTAATTTCCACGATGAATCAGGCTCCTCCAATCCCAACGGTCCTCGTGCTGGATCTTCCTCGTTCCGCATCTTCCTATGTTTATCTCTCCTTCTATTTTGCCAGTGATAAGCTTCTCCAAGTTCGACTAGCAACGTGTCTAAAGTATCTTAGGATATGCTGTGTGCAGACAGTATATTTTTTATGCCAAGCTCTAAATTAGTACTCCTGGCTGTCCATGTAGTCTTCTTCTTCAGCATCACATTTCGTGGGCATCTATCAGTTTCCTTTTGCTAAAATACAAGTTATCTTGTTCTTTCAATTGATTTTTTCGGATCTCCCTGTGTTGAAGACCATCCACGGAAACTATCCAAAAGATATTCCGGTAATCCATACCTATACCATTGTTCTGACCACACAATATCATATTACACGTCGCATTTGAATACTCGGATATTTTTATTACCACACGCAACCATCACAGCACCACCTCGTTCAGTACAAATCTATTGTTGAGGCTGTTTATTAAGAGAAGCTTAATATGTATATACCTTCGGGGCAACCGATCTCACAGCATTTGCGGGTAAACCACCGTGGGTTGATGCCAGTGGCGTGCGTTGCCCTGTGACCAAAGGTAGGCTGTGTGTAGTCTTTCAAGTTTGGGTATGAAATGTGTATTGATTATTTAAAAATTGACATTTTCCTATCATCTACCACCAGTGGCGTGTATCCCATAGAGGCTGAAAAGCTGTGCCTACCCTAAGAAAAACGAACCAAATCAGAAAAAATAAAAAGGACGACAAATTTTTGATCAAAACGTTTTTTTTCGTGAATTTCGTAAGAAACTTGTATCCTCATTTATGCAGTTGGCCATAGCAATCAATTTCATATAATATTAAAATGGCCGTTTTCAAATACTCATTTCATTTCCGTACTTGAAAATCTATACACATTACACCCTTCCTTTGGCCATAGAGCAATGAACTCCACTGCTTCCGCTGATTATTCTAGCTTATCTCCTTTAATTTTCTTGAATAAAAATCTCCTTTAATAAAAATTTATTTTTCCAGAAAATCGTTGTATTCTTTAGCATTCGTTTTTCTTGGGGTAGGCACAGCTTTTCAGCCTATATGTACTGCACGCCACTGGTGGATGCATTCCGCAATAAATAAATAATAATTATAGCTACACCTCTTTTCTGCATTCACTTCTGATAGTTTTATAAATATAGCAACGATTTTCCTCGCAGACTCTTCATTCATAAATATTTATGAATGATCAATAATGAATCATAAAAGATAATGATGTTTGAATAATTCACATAAAAGTGGTAATTTAGATTGGAATTGGTTTACTTTCCTTCTTACTCTAGATCGCCTGAATCTTTCTTAAGATTTCTACATATTATTTCGTATGGCATCGATAGAATACCCTCTCATTCATTTTATCCTTTTCAATTGTTATGTCATGTCTTTCTATTTTATATCCTATCCTTTTCGTATCTAAAAATCTCTTGTTGTTTTTTACACATTTTTTTTTGAGCGCGAAGATTTGTTATTCTTATAAGGTATTTAACAACCTTATGTGATAAAAAAAAAAAACCATAATATAAAAAATAGGGCCTTAACCAGTGCACTCACCCAAATTCGAAGTTGTTAGTTTAACCACTAACTGAACATATTTTATTATAAGTGTATATTCATAGGCATTGTAAAATTATATGCAAAATTACTGCCTCGACACAGGTTAGCCTAGTGAGACGGGTTATGTGAAACCTCAACTTATTACTATGGATTTATATTCTTTACGTTACCGTTGTACATTATTTTCCATTTTTCTTTTTATGTGTCTGGTTTATAAACCACTGTAAAATTTATTAAACGTGTATTTTAGTTATAGTTGCAAACTTAATTTAATAAAGGTATATATTATTATTATTATTACCTCTCTGTAAACTGTTAAGTAACCAACTACTTGTCAAGTAATTTCAATCAAAGGATTAACATGGCGGTAATCATAGACATTTACTTGACGGATGGCGTTACTCAGCGATGGTGAAACAGAGATTATATGCTGCTTTACGAGTATCGCCAATCGACAGTTTAATCAGAGGTGGTGGAATATGCCCTTATAGTTAAATGCAATCTGGTATTGCAAGCATTGCAAAATATATTATAATATATATAATTAGCTGTATATTTAATATCAAGTATTTCGTCTTTTATCATCCTCTACGTCTACATATTTCGTCTATTATGTTTTGTCTGCCTTGATTGTTCCCGACTATTTTTTTAATGTTTATTTGCAGGTGATAATTGATTGTATTGAAGTGAAATTTTCACTTATTTACTAAAATAATCATAAATTGCGTTGAATGAATCTCGATATATCCATACAAATTATGGACATTTTCAATTATCACGATGATGAATCGTTCATTCAATCGATATGTTCATTTCATCACCCACTGATTGTAGCATACTACCCTTCTTATGTTATCTGGAAGGTAATTATATGCAGTGCCCCCTTCTTAGTTGATGGAATTCTTGCCATATCGTGCTTCAATGTAACCAAAGTTACCATACTGTCGTGCACAGTTTTTTTTCTGTGTTTTTATCTGTACTTTATAATTGTACACAATTCGATAACAATGTTATTTCTGTTTCCAGGGTAAATCTAAGAGAGACGCCTCTGTGATCGAGCTTAAGAAGCACCTTCGGGAGATGTACATCGAGATGGACAGGAAGTTCATGGTCCTCTTCCCAGAAGGAGGCTTCTTGCGGAAACGGAAGGAAACCAGCCAAAGGTAATCATACCTTCGTTTGAATTCACAGACGTGTTTACGTGTTTTGATTTTCGTTACGTTCTAATGTGGCCCTAGCATCATCATCATGAAAACGGTGGTTCATATGTATATGTCCTACTAACCTCAGTTATGCTAAAGTTACTAACCTACAATTATCTACCCTCATTGTTCGGTCTAAAAATAAATAAAAAAAATCGGAGAATCAGTAAATATTAAACAAAGCGTGTATTCTGATTTTATGTCAATAATTTCATTCACAAAGAAGGGGGAGAGGGACGTCAGAGAGGGATTAACACAATTAACATAATGTTTTTAAAGAGAAAAAAATATTTATTACATATTTTTAAAATTTACACAGACTTTTATCAAAATCAGTTCAGAAATATAACTTCCTCTGACCGTCTTAAAGTACACCCTATTCTTTTTTTTTTTAAATTTGAAGAAAATTTTTAAGAAAAGCCCTCAAAGTATTCTTCGCGGAAATTCAACATTTTATAATATTTTGTAAAATATTCGTAGAACGGTCAGAAAAAGGTGATATATCTTATTTGATAAATGCTAAGCCTGTATGTTTTTTTTATGTAATAAATATATTTCTCTTTAAATACGTTATGTTTATCGTATTGCGTAATAATGTTATTATTATTTCGAATTCATAAAGAATCACTCTCCGCCGTCCCTCCCCCCCTCATTTAAGCTTTTTTCATTATTTTTCAACTGGTTTAGAAACGCTAATGTGAATAGGTTTTTACTCGGAATAACAGAAATGTTCGAAAAAAGCTTTTAAAATAATAGCAAATACGTGTGTGCTCGTTACGTCACTATTGTGACATTTATGACTTTTTGTCATATAAGTAAGTACCTGTCTATACAAAAAGTTATAAAATTAACAATAGATATGACGATTTATTTAGCGCAAGTTCGTTAAATAAAATTGTTAACTTATCATTTGTATGATTTATATCTTCGATCACGAACATTGTTGGTTGAATTCATATTTCATAAAAAAATATTACTCAATTTCATCTAGGTACGTAATTTTACAGCTGGCTCTGTTTAAAAATATATGGATGGTAACTCAAACGATAAAAAAAATAACGCTTTTTTATTTGACGACAGATTACTCATCCATTTACGTTACAAGATTTCTAATTTTAACATTCTCAACATTTGGGAATATAGGTGTACAAAAAAGTTATGAGGTTATTTAACGAGTAATTAAATATATCTACTGTTTTATAATTTTCTTTCAATAGCACCATTCTTCTTGTCATGCTATGCTGTGATAGAACACCTGTTCTGCCTTATGGTATCTTGAACAAGTCGTGACGACTACTACAGCTGAAACTTAAAGTTCGCCCTTTTATGCTGTATTCAAAAACTCGAAACACTTTTTCGTGGCTTATAAAGGTATTTTCAATTTCGAAGGAATTAAAAAGATAATATTTTAAAAAAATTGCAGTGATTTGAAATACGATTAAAATATTTAAAAAAAATGAAATCCGTCATGAACTATAAAAAAAACCATGCAAGTGGCTCATTGAAAAACATGTATTATTCAGAACATCACATTACGAATATTCCTTTTATGCTCTCATTCATTAAAAAATCCATAAAAATATCAATGGGCTATTAATAATATTATAATAATAACAAAGCATTTATATAGCGCAGTTTTGTGTTGTTTCACTTCAATTGCGCTTTACTATAAATAAACTTAAAAATGATTAAATAACTCCATTCAGTGGTATCCTACAGTGCTACTTTTACATTCTATTTATACATTCTTAACATATTACATACATTCCTGCTTATTCTTAATGCTACTCCTACAGTACCCCTTAGGTGCATATTCATAAATAAATTACAAAATATTATACAGTATACATATGGCTATACAAAAATAACACATTCACAATATTACTACAAAAATAGTAACATTTTAAGACAGGAGTCGGGTTATGTTCAGAAATAACGGACTTCACATAAAAAATTCAAAAATATATATATATACGGAGGAAACGGAAACCAAACAACTATCAGAGGCTTGAGGAAATGACTTTTTATAATAAATTGAAGAGAAATTAAAATTTATAGACAGTAGGATTTTTTAAATAAGTTTGTTTTTTAAGCCCGTTTAAATTCAGTCAATTTCTGGATATTAGTAAGAGCTGGGGGAAGTTTATTCCAAATGAGAGGGCCATTTACACGAAAAGAGCGATCATAGTAGACGGCTCGATTTGACCTCGAAAGTTCAATTAGACGATTAGTAGCATCTAGATCTGCCGACCTCAGAGTAAGCTGTCTTGGTTTCAGAATTCAATAATAGATTATGATATATATGTTTCTATATAATACCTAGTACCTACCTATGTTATATGCAAGAAGACCCAACATTGGCTGACTAACAAAACAACTCCATTCATGAGAGGAAAAACACATACTTTATTCTGATGTATTCATTAAAAAAACTAATTAAGTTCCTAATTTTGCCAAATTCTTTGCTAATTGCATTGAAATGATATAAGTGGCTACAATAAATTAATGACATTTTTTGAAGTTGGAATGTCAACCTCTTAGAATAACAAGGTTCCGCCTGACACAGCAATGTCATGCGATATTGTGCTCTATAGAAGGTAACTTTAAGACTTATTATCGCATAACATTGCTGTGTCAGATGGAACTTTGTTATCCCAAGGGGTCGATGTATCACTTTTTCTTTGAGATGTTAGTTCAATTATCTCAAATGTATTTAATTTCCATATTGTGTATTGGTTAACATTTCAACACTGTTTAACGGACCTCCATACTGACGACCGAATTCCTTTATGGAATGTTGTGAGTTCTAGATTCAATCGAAGATCTAAGATAATCGCAAAAAAAATCTGAAATGTAGATCTACTGCCCTAACATAAATACATTTTTTCTATCAATTTCTAACTATCACACATCTTCGATTGAATCTGAGATTTCGTAGAATTTTTACAAAAATTTGATCACTGGTATGGAGGACCGTTAACATATCAATATGAAGATACGTACTCAATTACTTCCTGATCTTATTTTCACCGATGAAATAAACCCAGACGTTTATAATTTTTTTATTTACGCCCAGTGGGCTTTTACGTAAATAGTACGTGAGAAGTGAATAATAAAAAATGGAAAATTGCAGTACATAAAAAATACAAGAAATAAAAAATACGATGGTCAGGTATTTTTACAGAAAAAACAACAGAAGGTTTATGGATATGGTTGGAATAAGTATGTGATATGGTCCACAAAATTCATCAAATTATCGTTAAACACAACAATATCACCAAGTATTTGTTTCTCATAGTGTCAAACCGCTGGATCGGGGAATGGGCAATATGGTTGTGCTTAGGTATACTGCAGTGGAATACTGTATTTTGTCGGGTTGTTCTTGTGGGTATGCGTAGGTTTATGAGTTGCAAGGGTTCGGAACAGTCGAATTTCGAGTTTAGTATTTTAAATAAAAAAATTAAATTATGTTAAAAAGGTGAGTTAATTCGTTCCAGCTGTGAAACTCAAACTCAATCCACCCACTGCTAGTAATGCATTTTACCCACTGAGCTATCGTCTACCCATTTTGAACTTAAAATCTTTGTCCGCTTGTTCTTTCTTCTGAGAAGTTCTCATCTTACGACATTACCGTAACCAGAAGATTGCAATGATTTTCTGTCTTTCATATACGTATGTGATGGCATTGTATTCCTTTATCAATTACATATAATTATTTAAAATAATATGTAAATAAATTAATAAAATGTTAATTAAGTATGTAGGTAAGCATTTAATTTATCGTAAGAATCTCATTTACATACGTTATCTATTGGATATTTCAGATATGCTGTGAAAAACAATCTTCCAGCTCTAGAACACGTGTCGCTGCCACGTGTCGGAGCTCTGAAGGTGATCATCGATGAGGTGGGACCTTATTCAAATTTTCCTCCAATTAACGGTGGTGATATGTCTATGACAGAAAATAAAAATGGTGAGTACTTTTTAAAAATAATATATTATGATATATAACCGTTCTGAAATGGTTCAAAGCCCAAATGAACCATGCAACTACTCAATAAGCATAGAAACTCAGTAAGGGAGCTAATAACTCTAATAGGACACTAAGGCCCTTCATACAAGTATCGGCTATGCAAGTATTCGATACCTAAGTTGTGTACTCACGTCGCAAGTAACTTGTTACGCACAGTTCGTACACATCGCTACTGAAATTTCCAAACCCACGTTGCCACCAATGATATTCTTACCAGATGATGAGATTTACGATGGGTTGAGTGTTTTTTGGGGGGAGGGGAATTGAAAAGCATGTAAGCGAAATCTTTAAAACAATCATTTATTATAAATTTTATCAATAAAAGTGGATATTTTTCTAATATTTTTATTTAATAAGTAATATTTGTAAATATATCATGCATTGATAGCGGAGGCAGGTAGATAGGTACATACGATTTTTTTTTAAACCTATAAGGAGCAGATTTTATCGGTCCCCTGATACTCGTTATAACCAACTTTGGCTGTATATATATATTTTTTAATATTTATCATGATGAAACATAATTATAATGGATTGTTCGATGCCTGTCTCACTGGGACGATTCCTGTGGCCAGACAGACATCGGGGGTACATAAATTATATAATAAGGTTAAATACTGTAATAATTTTTTTCTTTAAGGTTAAAAAAATATTTTAAAAAGTTAATTATTCTTTTATCTTACATATGAAAAAGAAAATTAAAAAGGAGAAAGAGATGAAATATAATAAACATAAATAATAGGTGCATAGTTAGCTTGAATATATAATGTTTTGGAAGTTTTTTAATCCAGGTAAAAGTAAATATAAAAATTAAAATAGGATTGCATGTGTCTAGAGACAATGATCGCACATGCATTGTGACAAAAAAATCATAGTCGCCTTGGCTCGCCTACTTGAGTCATCAGGTATCAGGTACTTGCGTTTTGCGTTTAGTTAGAATTTGATCCCTGATGTGGAGAACCATTAAAAAATATTTATTTTTTTATTTTTTTTTTATGTTCACACTTTTACTATAACCAGTATAGCACAGATTCATTTTGTTTTTGTACATTTCCAGTTAAATCCATTCCACACGAAAGGTTGGAGTGGATCCTGGATGTGACGATAGGCTACGAGGGCGGCAAGCCCATTGACCTGACCAGCATAGTGACCGGGAGGATGCCTCCCACCACCACGCAGCTGCATTATCGCCTCTATCCTAGTACCGATGTAAGTACACACTAATCTTCATCATTATCGCGGCACTATCTCAGAGTGGGATTTGGCCTCCTTCACAGATTCTCTCCACTGTCACTCACCGTGGTCCCTCGCCATTCGCCTCCAGTCTTCAGTCCTTTCCGTCCTGCTCCAATCCTCTTCCACGCAGTCAATTCACCTCTTACTGGGTTTGCCTCTTAATTGCTTCCACTGGGACACCCACACAATTATAATTTTTGGTGTCTTGTCATCTGGCATTCTGCCTACATGTCCAGTCCATCGCAGTCTTTGGGACCTACAGAATCTTACAAGGGGTTCATGCTCTATCAGATTTTCATTTTTGTTCTGTTTGATACTTTCTCTACTGCAGGTCCAAAAAATTTTCGAATTTGGGTTCAAAGTCTTTAATTTTGGTTAGACTCCATGTCGCACAACTATAGGAAACTACTGTTCCACAAAGCAAATAATATATTGAGATGCCCTAGCACGTAAGGGGAAGAAACCAAAATAAGAGGGCCGGGGGGGTGAACAAGACGTGCCTCCAATTTAAGTAAAACAGCTACTAATTAAAAAGGTTTTGCTTTTTTACAAAGCCGAATATTTTTTTATAGTATTTAGTTTGACCCTTTTTATAAGTATTTTATAATTTACTTACCGGAGTCCAAATCACGTGAATCAAACGTGGACGGCTGTGCACCAAAGCTGGTGTCAAAATGGGTGTCACATGACCTTTGCCTCCAGCCGTCGAAATCGTATTAGGGCAAGTCTATCAATTCTGACATCAGTGTACTGTTCTTATTATAATTCAATATTTGATAAGTTTGCTACTTTTAACAGTACACACAAATATGATATTAATATTTATTTATTTGATTTATTATTTTTATTATAAAACATAGCTTTTACAATAACAAAAAAGAGTAGTCATTACTACATATATTAGTAGTAATTACTACATATATATTCATATTTAGAACAGCCTTGTTTTGTTCAAGTATTCCTCGTAAGGAAATTTGTAAAGAAACCGATATATTATTTTTTTTTAAGTTGTTGTTTCATTGCCGAGAAACAGTCCAACGCATCGGTGAACTTTCTCCACTTCTCCTATCTTCAACTTTTCCTGTGACCATGAGCTTCTCCAGATGTGAGTTCTCAGCTTGGTGAGCAACGTGTCTGAAGCATGCGGACACTGACCCAGAGCGTTGCTTCACTACTATTTCGGAGTCTGAAGATAATTGATGCATTTTAAAAACCTTTTTTATTGTTTAGTTAAATCTTTAAAATTCTAGATTTACGCTTTTAAATATTTTTCTAATTATCATATAACGAATTCAGTTAAGCACCTGTTATAATTATATTTAATCTCTGTATTAATGTAATTTTAAACCTTACTTAATCTTTTCAGGTACCCAAAGATCACGAAGAGATGACGAGATGGCTCTTCAAACGCTTCGAGGAGAAAGAAATATTACTGGACCATTTCTACAAGACAGGCCATTTCCCAACGGATTGTCCGGATGGTATAACCCGCAGAAACAAGTCGCAAAAAATTGAACAAGATTACTTTCGTTTCGTCTATGTAACAATATTCTTCGTCACATCGACATTTTTCCACGTCTATCTATTCTGTTCTCTCTACGTGTTCTGTGCGACAGTGGTCAGAAGTATAGGACTCACGTATAGCCAAATAACTTCGATTCTTTGAAGTGCTTAGTCATTTTCAAATTTGTGGTCGACAATTTATCATAGTTATTTTGTGATTTATAAATTAACCACGTTATTTTGTGATTTACAAATTAACCAAGTTATTTTGTGATTTTCGAATTAACTAGACACGTTATGTTGTGATTTGCAGATTAACTTTAAGTTATTTTGTGTTTTACATACAAATTAACTAAGCGTGCTACACTCCTTTATTTCATAAGCTTGGTGATGTAATGTTAAAAATGCATAAATAATAATGATGTCCATAATATAAATTAGGATATTGTTAGATGTCAACCAAAGTTATACAAGTTATATAAAGTTATACCTTATTACGTTATAACCTTCATCTTGCTCTTGAAAATAAATTTGAGTCGAAACCTGCATTTAATAATTTTAATTATTATTGCTCTATGATAACCAAATATCGTCTGTGTAAGTCCAATACTGCGGAGAGCCATTTCTAAAAATATTCAGGATGTAAAAATAACCTTGCAATTTCTTTACGAAGATGATACATTCGCGGTATTGACTTTAACCGAATGCAAGCAGTCTATTAGTCAATTTCAAAATTTGAATGCACCAATCATCGCGGCTTGTGTCGTTCAGCTGAAAGCGCCAGAAAAACGTATTTTGGGCTTGCATAGACGATATCATTAACGTCTTAATTATTTGCTTGTAGTAATAATTATACTGAGGTCATTTCAGTCTTATTAAATGAATATTTGACCTATTTATGTGATTGACCTACTTGAAATTTAAAACTCGTATTAACTGTTACCATTTTTGAGTTCATGAAGTAAATTCATTTATGTTTAAAAACTATTGATTTTAATCAAATTAGTGTGTAAATATTTTTTTTCTTTATTTTGAAAAACTTGGCATAAGTTGGGATTTTTAATTATAGTTCTTCGTAACCTATGCAAACGAACAAACCAATTTGTTTAGGAATAATTGGGTAAGAAAATAAACCTTGTAACATATTATATTAGAGGCTATGTTTTTAGGAATATAATCTAGTAATAATGTCACTTTGCAGTGTGCGTATTTTGTATTCATTGCACTCGGCACAACACTGTATGATTCAGATTTATTCCATCGATTACAGTAACCTAAACCATTTTTTTTTCTATTATATAACACTTTCTTTACATAAGCACATTGTTTTCACTCCTGATTAAGTACATTTATTTTCATATAATATATCTATTTATATTTTTTCGAAGCAACTAAATACACATGTACATTTTTTATTCAGTTTTTTTTTTCATCGCATTCAATTTACGCAAACATAGCTTACAAACACATTTGTAAAATGTATGAAAAATAACTTCAACGGAACCATTCTCCTAAATATTATTACAATTCGCATGAAACTCCAATGTCAATGAACCTTGTTGAAGTTTGTATATTAATAGTTTTTTTGTACGCTGATCATATTTTTTTCATACGAAATATTTGTCTTCTACTTCTATAATACTGTGAAAGGGCAAGATAGTGCATGAAGGTTACTGTGGACTAGAGACCAGAACTGATGTGCCACAATCTTAGCCATTCCGTGATCACCCTCAATCTTCGGCCCCTCATGTGGTGGCAAGTATTTTCTATGAATTATCTGACTCGACCCCTACCACCGTGCATACTATATAAATTGATTTAAATTTAAATATTATTTTAACAACTTTAAGCTCCTTGCTAATTTAATAGATTGTCATCGAAACTTTTGACTTTTTTGCAACAAATCTACATGAGTTGAGAAAAAACTCGAGGAACACCTGAACTCAAACACATTGAGATATTCACTCAAATATTTGTAATGAAATCTTCAGAAATTCTCTGCAAGTTCAAAATAACTTCAGTGGTACCTCCATTGTTTTGAATAATAATTTTTGCAAAATTATGAATTTTGTTTAATTTTATACGAACATTAGTTTATCAGATTACATCATTATCTGCTGATTTAAATAATGTTCTTTGGATTCTGGATTATGCAAAATAAACTAAATCGAAGACATGATCCAAGTTGATAAGAAAAAAGTATTCATAATCTCGCTTTATCCCGAAGAAAACAAATTCGGCTTTTATTTTGATCATTCATCAAACTGGTTTAAAATATAGTAATCTGCAAATTTATCAATTTACTATTTATCTTCTGTTCCTTATTAGATAACATAATACAACATCAAATAACATATCGTTGGATTACATCGTAAAGTGCATAACTCCATTTTTTTCAAAATTAAGCTTTAAATCATCTGGTGTTAAAATTAGTAGAGCTTCGAGTGGTAAAACTCGTATATCCATAAAAAAATCTGATAAGTCTATAAACACAAAATGATAAAATGCTTAATAGGAACGGCTTCGCCACCTGTTTCATATAAAACTTAATTTTGGGTTTGAGTCCAAAATACTCACCTAAAGCTATTGATATATTTTTTTTATCAATAGTATATATAGTATATATATCTAGTACAGATTAGAAGTAATTTATTTATTTTTGTTTTACATTATGAAATATAGGCCATTAAAGGAATTAATTTTCCACGATTTTAGAGGCAGTTTTAGCAATCATTTGTGGGCTAACGGTGATGTAAAAAAAAAGTTTTACCCTGTCTACTTTGAAAATATACTGAAATATAAAATATAAAATTTGAAAAAGTATTAAAATAAGCATTATGGTCAATTTTAAATTAAAATAAAAACAACCAATTTACGTTGGAACACAAATTTGTCATATGTAATTGAAAATATCGACCCAAAAAAAGGTTTTTTTTTTTTAATGTTTTGTTTTTATATTTTTATTTTTGTAATCATATTTACATTTCAAATATGATCATTTTTTAAGAAAATACAATAAAAACGCAAATAATTTTCTAAGTTGCCTCTGAATTATGATATATTTTTTTTCATGCCTTTATTTCATGCTTTAAAACAAAAATAAATAAAATACTTCTCATACGTACTAGATATTTACTAAACCTTTAATTAAAAAAAATATATCATTCAATTTGGATGGGTATTTTGAAATCAAATTCAAAATTAAGTTATGTATGAAACAGGCCGCGCAGCTGTTCCTCTTAACTTCATGGCACTATTTCTGCTTGTGAATATTGAGCAACTCCTTCATCCAGGATACGCAGGATGTCGTGGGAGTTACGTACTATACGAATTAAGCCGACTATGTATATCAATATTTCGCACTTCCTTCCATCAATGCTACATTATTTTAAAATCATTTTTTCTGCAACGTAATCATAATAATTTTTAATAACAGATGATACCTATCGTGGTTATACAATAAAAAGTGGTCAAGCCAAAGTCATTGTTTTTTGTCAGATTGAAATTGAGAATTTTTGCATAGGCACATAGTTTCGCAAGTTATGATATTTTTTTAATTAAAATATGTTTTGTTTCATATATGTAAAAAAATATGCTGACTTGCGAAGCTGTGAGTTTGTGTTAACCAAACGACTTCAGTCCTAGTCTGCCACCGTTGTATGTTCACGATATATTATGCTTCTTTTACATGATATTATTTCAATGGTGATTCCTGAAGAAAAACGATATGTAAAAAAACTCAGATTAAAAAATACATATTACACTTTGCAGTGCAACGTAAGGTAGATATAGTTCTGTTGAACTGCTCTTGTAGTTGGCTGCAGTATAGGTGCTTAATCTTACTTACTTATACTTCAAGGAAATCATTTTAAATTCATGTTAGCTGTACAACAAAATTACACATTTGTATGCGTGCCCAATAACTGACTTAACTGACTATAAAAATTGAACTTCCATTTATATAAGGTTTTTTAATGCATCAATCAGTACTATTTTAATATAACAGATGAGTGTTCGTCAGAATCAAAGCTTCACTGTTTTCATGAATCAGAATAAAATAAAATAAAACACTTCAATGTTTTTGCTTTGATTATTTATTCATATACATATGTAGCAGTTAGCTTTTTACTGAGGCTAAAGCCTGTAACATTTAATGGAGTTCAGAAGTTATTACAGTTAAATAATACTTTCAGAACTGATAAAAACAAATATTTGAACATATGTTATTTTGAACTATTGCATTTTTATCTCCAGAAAATCATGATTGGGTTTTATTACATAAATTAAATTATAAATTGCATTTTTTTACAAATCCACTGCATTATTTTCAATGCCCGATTTTCTTAAAAAAATTGCAACTGGTTTTCGAGTCTTATTTCTTTAATAATTATCTATGGGCAAATTAGCGAACATTGATAATTGAAGACAAAGGAACAATTCGAATAATAGCAATCTAGTCACGTCATGTTTTCTTGGTTGCCCCAAATATCTTTTAAGCATTTCACCTTTTTTAGGTAGTTAACTAAGATTATTTCATTAGATTTGTAATACTTTTATAGGATATAAACATTTTAACGGGTACAAAAGGGATTAATCTACCTAGGTTAATGTTGATACACTATTGAATAACGCGGAAAATATATATATATATTTTTTTTTTTTAATATTACTGCAGAGAAAACGATACATAACAACATGGCAAAATAATGCTAGTAGGCGTTTTTGTTTTAACCCACCGGCAAACATGCCCTCGTATTAGGGTTTCTGTAATAATTGTGCTAATATTCCGATTTAAACATTATTACCACATGATAGATTGCGATAGTTAAAGTTCTTCCACGTCATTTGGGCGGCTTCTTATATTAAAGAAACAATTCACAAGGGCAAGCAACATTTTTACCTTGCGACGCGGCTGTCGCATACGTGATCCATCAGCGACTATCCTCGTACGCACATGTCGCATATGTGATTCATAAAGTTTCACTAAAACACATACATTGTTTCAAAATGTGCCGAATGATTCGAAAAGACTAATGTTTTAATGGTTAAGGTGAAACTTAAAATTATTATTCAAATTTGCAATCACAGATGGTGTTAATTCTTAATATTTTATAAAAAAAAAAAACTTTAATATGTAACACTTTTTTCGAAATAAAGCTTCTTAAAGCAATTGAGCTTTAAACCTCCAATAACAATTTATTTGATTTTAATATTCCGTATGTAAACTCGACAACAAACAAATCATCTCAATATTTAAAAGCATTACACGCAAAAACTGTTTTTTTCAGGAATATTAAGAAATAACGCCATCTGCGATCGCTAATCTGCATAATAATTTTGTGTTTCACCTAAAGTTTTGAAAAATATCTAAGCGGTAGTCACTCATTTCAAAACTGTATTAATTTTTTGCATAAATTTATAGATTTGCATAAATTGTTTAATTTTGTTCTCGAATGCGCATATTTCGGAAGATTGCCGATTTTTATTATAAATTCTTCAATTTAATGTTTATTTTCCACTATTTCACTAATCTTACTTTGCTCGTAAGGAAACAAGTCAACCGGGTTTATTTTTCTAGTAGATATAACCCTAATTTAGTTACGTATACGATATTTCAGTTAACAATCCTTTATTTTAAGAATGGGGTGTTGGATACTATTCTTTGGTGTAAGTATTCAATGCTTACCGCATTTGTGTTTTCCATTTATGTATTATGGATTTATAGGAAGGAAGCAGAAATAGAGTTGGCTTATTTTTAATTGTTTTCTGTGCTGTTTTTTTTTTTAGTAAATACTTAAACGTTTTGTAGATTCATTCCTTAAATACTTTTCGTTATAATCATTACTTACGATTTTAAAATGTTTCCAGATAGATAATTCAAAAATGTGAACAACAAAATTCGTTATGAAAATTATGTAAATCCAACATAATAATAATAAATGCAGAACAGATTTTAATGTATGACTTAAATCCATGCTATCTTATCTACATTGCATATTTAAACAAATATTTATTACCATGATGATGCTGTGTATGCAAAATAATGCTAAATTAATATGAGTTTGATTATTTTTAGGCATAATTTATTTTTATTTGTCTTATTTTAATATAATTCTTGTTTCACATGGAGAAATGCTGTGTACCTTCATTCTTTTTAATCTTTAAACATTACAACGCTAAACTTAGGCAGCTTTTGAAAAGTGCAAAAAATTGTGTAAACTTATCGTTATATAAAACTCTAATCTTATGAATTTATTTTTTCTAATTTTATTTCAACATTCATAATCATTTTATTACATCTTAGCGTAGATTCTAAACTTGCTGCCATTCTTATAATATTATAACTAATGCGTATACGGACATACCTGAAACTTGTGCTTATAAATTCAACTGATTAATATTCCTACCTCTCTTTACATAAATATACAATTATTCTGATATATGTATTTTTCATCTCTTTCAGAATCATCAATACAAAAATATCTTTACACGTGCTATGTTTGTGTAATAAAATGCATTTCACCTTATTATTTGTTGATAGCGGTTAACTCAAGACATTTTTTCATAAGACTTCAAAGTTAATATTTTATTTGAATTATCCCTTAAAATGTTGTGATTGAAAATCTTAAAATTTTTGGCAAGACCTTTTTTTTCAGTCATTCTATAAAAACGTGTTTTTGGAAAAAATTTCATATTATTTCTAGACATTGATAGATACTAATTATTTTATTTCGATTAAAGCGATGAGGTAAGCTAACAAAGACAATAAAAATACTATGAGCTTACTCTTTCGGCAAATTTACCCTTTGTTAAGACCTTATTATTTTCATTATACAAATGAATGTCGGCGAAATGGTTTGAGTCTGTGGTATTTAATGAAAATGTTATGAAACATGTTACTATCAATGCTAAAAATATATGATAAGAGTACCATAAGCCTACCGATAGTAAATATAATTGTTTTAATAATAAAAACTTACAAATTGGTAACATAAATAAATAGAGGTTGTACATAATTTACAATATATAGCGAATTATATTATATAATCAGCGCTACGTATACACAGTGCTGTCATCCAATTTTCATAATAACGGGTTTACCTTATAAAAATCTTCCATTACATGTTGCAGTTCGAAAAACATTCACTTAAACATGTAGCTAATGCTATATGGTACCTATTTATCTTTATAAATATGCAATTAATTATTTGAGTACGTACACGTACGTAATTCCTTTTTTAACTCATCAAATCGTTATTATTTAAAAAATTATTGCAATAGTTCCCAACTAACATAAAATAAAATGTGCAAGAACATTTACAAAGATCTAACTTCAAAATATTTCAACATAACACAAAAACATACTACATATTAGCAAGCGAAACTGTATTTTTACGACATTTAACAACAGGTTTCTGGAAGCTTTTGGTTTTTAACCAATGGTTTTCTCGAATACTGTATATCCATAAATGTTGTTATATCACATCCCAAATTCACTATTACTAAACCATTTTTTAAGACATTTAACAACAGGTTTTTGGATGCTTTTGGTTTTTTAACAAATGGTTTCCTCGAACACTGTATATCCATAAACGTTGTTGTATCACATCCCAAATTCACTATTACTAAACCATTATGTAAGATTATTATTTTTTTTTGATTATATAACTTTAACACATTAGTATTGAACTGTGTTCCTTGAGATTTTCTTTAAGTTCCAACACAAATTGCAACCTTGAAATGTCTGGAAGGTCTTGTTGAAACCTATTTAATGAATTTAAAAGTAGAGGGTTGTATATCGAGAATAGATTATTTCATCAAAAAAATATTAATTGCCTAATTAGCAATTGCAGCTCTTCTGTTCTTATTCTTCGAGAGTATTTTCATTTCTTTTTGTATTTTGATTATTTGCCGCATAATAGTATTTAAGAATTATAATTTTAAAGTTTCAATGAAGCATATTGGTAGTGCTCTATAAATGTGTAATAAGTATTTTAATTTCATCCAGCAAAGAGATTTTGTAATCTGAAACATAATGAAACAAGAGATTCAATTGTATTACTCATAAGTATGCTTTATTTTTTTTCCATTAGCCTTCCTACTACCAATATAGAAATTGCATTGATAAATAAAATGTTTTTGATTTATATTATTTGAAAAACTAAGAAGCATTTAATTTTTATTTCATGTAATTTTTTTTTTGTTGAATCGAGTTTTATGATTGAATTAATACTTAATGTAAGTAGTTTATTCTGTTTTAACGTAGAAAGTTTTACTTGTAGTTCACATCTGTAATGGCTTTCGCACTTTGTGTGGTGATATTATATGTGTAGTGTTCAGAATGATGATACCTCGAGAGGTGACTATTTAGTTGAAAGCCTTAGCCTCTTCTTTAAAGTAGAGGTCTGGCATTTGATAAGAATGCTTGGTCCCGGGAAGGTTTTTTAACATGATGTGTAAAGTCTTTTTGTCCAAAAACAAAACCAACTGCAATCAAAAGTGACCTACTCAAGATTCCTGTTCGTCGGTAGACCAAGTCAGATATACTTTGATTAAAAATATTCTCACTTGCAATACTATGAGTCCGCTCCATGCAAAAATCCTCAATCTCAATCTGCCAACAAACAAAGACTTGTACTTGGCAACTTGTCGTTGTATGCTCACGAGATATATGTATACTTAAAGCGCACTTGAGGTGAACCTTCACAAAACTGCGCTATAGAAATGAACTCTTATTATTATTATTATGTGTCACAACATGTGTCATTACCTATAAGTATATATGATCACATCTTTTGTGAGCTTATTAATCCTTTCAACGCATTCCCGATAGGATAATGATTCATCTATGGTACCAATACCCCACCTTAAGATGAACGGCTGCGCTGCCTGTTTCATACATAACTTAATTTTTTGATTTGAGGCCAAAATACCCATCCAAACTGAATGATATATTTTTTTTAAATTAAAGGTTTAGTAAATATCTAGTACGTATAAGAAGTATTTTATTTATTTTTGTATGAAATTATGAAGTTTGAGGCCATGAAAAAAAAATATTTTCATAATTTTAGAGGCAAATTAGAAAATTATTTTGCAGGTTTACTGTATTTTTTTTTAAATTATCATATTTGCTATCTAAATATGATTATGTAAATAAAAACATAAAAGCATAACATTTAAAAAAAAACCTTTTTTCGGGTCGGTATTTTATATCATGTACGTCAAATTTGTGTTCCAAAGTAAATTGGTCGTTTTTAATTTAATTTAAAGTCCACCATAATGCTTATTTTAATATTTTTTTAAATTTTTTAGTAGACAGGGTAAACCTTTTTTTTTACATCACCGTTAACCCTCAAATAATTGTTAAAACTGCCTCTAAAATCGCTAAAACTCAATTCCTTTAATGGCCTATATTTCATAATGTAAAACAAAAATAAATAAATTACTCCTAATCCGTACTAGATATTTACTATACTTTTTGATGAAAAAAGAGGTCATTAGCTTTAGGTGAGTGTTTTGGCCTCAAATCCAAAATTAAATTTTGTATGAAACAGGCCGCGCAGTCGTTCCTCTTAATGATGACAACCCTGGTTCACCATTTAACAAAAAAGAGACTGGGCTACTGTCAAAGGCATAAAGTGAATCATGGCAGATCGCACAATTTATCTATGACCCGTGTACTTAGACCATTTCTGACTCAATAGAATCATGTGCATAATATTCATCGAGACTTGGTTTTCCTTTTAAAACTAACATCCAAAAACATGCATTTAGCAACACATCTGTCTTAAAGAGTAAAATCCTACTTATAGTTTTACATACAAGATTCTAGGCTTCTTTGTTATTTCTCTTTGAGTAATATAGCATTGTTTTTTGGCAAAAAAACTTGAAACGTCTAATTGAATGGACCGTTTGGTATCGATTAATTTGGTTAAGGGTAATTTGTTTAACTTTTTCAGTATGAATAATTCTAGTGAGATATATAATGTTTAACTATTATTTGAAGAGGAATCAAAGAGTTATTATAATTAATAAAATAAATTAAATGATTGAATGGGTATATCCAATGACTAATATCATCACAGAATTGAAAGAAGATTTCACACTACATCCATACCAATGTTCACTTGCATTTCTATTGTTTCTTAGATCAGTGATGTTTAATTGCATTCTTCTTATGACTTTCAATCAATATTCATAGTATGTATAAGCTAGGAGCACACATTCAGACTGTGTCTATAATGTGAAAAATGTGAGAAAAGATCCATAAGTTACTATTATTTTATATACAGTGAAACTCATTTAAGAAGTTCCCACTTAAGAAGTTTTGTTTTTCGGCCCCTTGAAATTCAATACAAAAAACTACATTTTTTCCCACATAAGAATTTTTACAGCTAAAATTACTTCCCACGTAAGAATTTTTAAAAGTTCAGGGGTGGATCCGTCACAAACCTTTAAATTTACTTTTACAGCAAAGTCCGAATCCTACATTTGAGTAACTACAATGAGTAATTTTTTTCACTTCTGATAATTACCCGTTGACATCAGCATTTCCGCTTTGTCTTTATCCAACTTTATCTCTATGAAAATGAGCATTTGCTTGTTTATCAGTGGCGGCTCGTGATTTTTGAGTTTGCTATGACTAAAAAATAGAAAAGTATTGATATTGTTGTCGAACAATAAAATATGTTTAATACATTTTACCTATGAAGTTTAAAAATACGTAATACTAATTACTGTGTATACAATTCTAGAAAAACACTTTATTTAAAAATTTTACAAATTTGGATCCCACTTGAGAAGCTTTTTTTTATGGTTCCTCGGAAAGCTTCTTAAAAGAGTTTCACTCTATCTAAATCATGTTTTTTTTTTGAGAAAAACATGAGATCTAAAAAGTAATGGTTTCTTTCCATGTATGTATTATAATACTAAATAATAATGAAGTATACCCTATTTCGACATAGTGTTGGCAATGCCGTGAATAAACGCTTTTAATAAATGTGTTATTATGGATAAATATGATAATAATATTGTTTCTAATGGACTTGCAACGAGTTTCAAAATTGTTAGTCATAATATTTAATTTGTTTTTGTAATATAATGCAAGGTACACCATATTTCATGTGATTTTCTACTATTACTATGTGATTAATTTGTTCCATTTAGTTTTATTTCTTAGAATTATCATTTGAGTCATATTTTAGGATTCTTCTTTAGTTTTTTTTTTTTTAGTTTTGCCCTATGCAAATTATGAATACATACATAATAAGTTATAAGTTTAAGTATACTAAATAGTTTTATTTAAATTTCTTTCAAATACCATTCAATATTTGACTTTAATTCAGTTAAATGTACATACATAGCTGTAAAATTATGTATCATTGACTTGTATAATAAAATTGTCATAAATTAGTGTAACATTTTTACCACCATAACATTTTCAGCACTTTATAAAACGGGTTGTGTGAATTCCAATTATTCAAATTCTGCTTTTCTATAACATATTATTGTAATCTGATAATAGTAAAGTAGCTTTTCAATAAATTTATAGCTTGTTTTCTCTCTAAACATTCGCAGAGAAAACGGAATAAAGCTGGAGTATTTTGACAAAGTCAAATTATTTTATGAAATCGTCCATGCAACTGTAATATGTTGAAACCCACCTGCATGTGTATATCATTTAATGTAGGTCTAAAATCAAATATTACGTTTCATTCTATTATTGATTCAGTAACTGATATTATTGGTGATTTTTAAAAATAAAAAACACACTAAAAAAATTATTTTTTTTAAGACATGGGTAAGATTATTTTTTTTGCTTTCCTGTAAAATTTGGAATTTGTGGCTTACGACATATTACGATTGCATAAACGAAATGTTTGGTGAAAGTTTTTTTTTGTTATATTTTTGTTAAGTATAAGTTTTCTTTTCTTAGGCATATGCCTATATAATTTTTTTAGTTTGTAAGAACCCAAAGGTAAATGATTGTTTCGGTGAAAAAGTTTTTTTGTGTTTTTTCCTTTCATTAGTGCTACAACAAAAATACTTAAATTCTCAAAATGAATATACTATACAATGATTAAATATTCTGTTGAAAATTCACATTTAACCCGCTCGCTGCCACAAAATTTTAGGGACATAACCAAACTAAACACGAACTGACCCAATAGGGAGCGATGGCAGTGAACGAATGATAAGTGTATCTTTTGTAAAAACGAGACGTAATTTTGTATTTAATATTTTGTAGCGCTTTTAAAATTGCTTTGAAGGAACAATGTAGAATAATAATGCTTATATGAACCAAATGTAAACATATTGAGATGTTTCCTTCCTTGATTACGCATTGTTAAGGATTCCTACATAAATTAAGATGTTTTTAAAGTATGTACTTACAATTTGGTGATACTTTTTCACCGCATGGAATATGTATGTTACTTTATACTAATAGGCACTGTTACAACTCTTTCTTTCATCGTGAAATTTTGTACATGAGCTTTGATCGGTCAAAAATGACAGATGGTGTTTTGTTTACTGTAATTTTTCCAGTTTATCATTTATAAAATACCTAATTCAAAATATTTTCCTTAATATCAAATCATACTTATTCTGTTTTACTTCACCAAAGAAGACACTTTTTCTTCGCTTTGTATTACAGCAAATGATACTCTGTTGGGTGATACTCAGCTATTTATGATTTCAGAATCTATCCAAAACTGGGATGGAATTTTTAAAATACTTTTTCAGCAAAGGAAGCTCTAAATATTTCAAAATTAAGGAAAGTGTTCGAGTTTGCTTCTAATGAATTTGTGCACTGAATCATTGCTCTGAATTTTGACAAACATTTCAAAAATTGCACAAACAACAATGAATGTGGTTTTAGAAAAAAATTATAAAATAACACCAAATTATATAAATAACCCTCAAGTAGATTATCAGTACAGGAAGTAGAGAATTACTCTACCTACTAAACAGTACAAAGATGCTGGCACCAAGTAAGGGTACTACATATCTGGAAAATCATAAACCGGCATTTTTTAAAAACTGAATGATACCATGTTCTCATAATATTTCTACGCATTGTGTATGAATATAAGAACCGGATCCTGCTTAATTTCCTTAGAAATAATATTTAAAAAATTATATTTCTTGCAAAACCAGTCACCTCGACTCGCCGCCATCTTGATTTTGATTCGGCCAATAGCAAAAAATATTAAATATCTCATAATTCTCTTTTTTTTTAACCGACTTTGCGAGTAGTACCCTCAAGTCATGTTTATGTTTTTGAAAATATGCCATTTCATCATTGTTCTTGCAACATTTCCAATTTTTTATGACATTAATTTAACGACTCTGATACAAACTGAACTCGGAGAAATACGATTCGACGTCGCTTACATATCGACTACTTTGATTGTGAACTAACTGAAATTTCATTTAACAGGTTTGCAGCCACTAATTTTGAGGACGTAAACGAACTAAGTCCAAACGGTTCCGATCAGGACCGGTGGTAGCGAACGAGTTTGAACCTTTTTTTTCCTTTTACCATAATCATGGTAACCTTTGATGATAACCATTTCGTTTATTGAGATAAACGAAAATAAATAAACATATTTGCTTTGTTTTTATTTTTATTATTTCTCTTCTGGTAGTCACTTCGAAGCATAAAGCACCATTAACTCACCATTTTTCTGTAAATACGAGCTATAGCTTATTTTTCGCTGGTGCCTAATTATTGAAAAACTTTTACCACTTCATATTT
The DNA here is from genome assembly GCA_022606495.2 of Halesus radiatus. Lineage (NCBI taxonomy): Eukaryota > Metazoa > Arthropoda > Insecta > Trichoptera > Limnephilidae > Halesus > Halesus radiatus. Next base: position 102,956 of record JAHDVE020005160.1, on the reverse strand, counting down.
GAATTATCATTGCTTATTATAGGTTAAAACACTGTTTTGATTGATTGTATGAATTAAATAAATGAAATAAACTGATTGGGGATGAAGAAAATTGTGTTTATTTTATACTAACCACTCAACGACCAGATGACCTCATTAACCAAGCAGTTATGATCCTTAGTTCCGGATTCAGACTTCACAGATTGGAAACCATGCTTGCGTAACGAATTTTTAGGAATTTATTTCTAAATTAATAAGAATTACTTTGTTTAAACCACTGTTTTTAATACATAAATATCTACATGTTTCAGAAGCAAAATGAACAAATTACAGACTGATAATTGTTCATTTTCGTTTACATTTGTAATTTGTTCTATTTGCTTATTAGTTGTCTGTATTTGTCATTATTATTTATCCTGATGAGGGAAGCTTTACTTCTGAAATATGTAGATACTTACATATTAAAAACAATTCTTATTAATTTATTAATGATGATGCCACAAAGTAATTACACATCTTTTGAAGAATTTATTTTTGTTTATTTATTTATAATAATAATAATGATAATAGGAGTAAATTTCTATAGCGCAGTTTTGTGAAGGTTCACCTCAAGTGCGCTTTATACTAACTAACCTAACCTAATATAATTGTAAAATAACAAATATACTACATACATAGTATATCTATTTATACTGGGTTTTTACAGATGTTCACACTTACGTGAGAACAATCCGATTATAAAAACTCAGTTATTTCACATAATATATTGCTGGAAATGGCTTTAGCACATCAACAACATACATACCCCAATAAAATTGTGAATGCCATAGCCCCACTGGCTCCGGGTAATTGGGACTATTCACATAAATAAAAACCCTTTGATTACTACTTTGAAGGATGAAAATTTACTGAGGCGTAATCTCTATCCTTCCCAATGAAACTGGGAAGGGTTCCAGTTACTTTGTGCCCGTAAGTACTTTTACATCACTTATGTGGTTATTAATTTGATTTGAACAAAGGGACAGGCACCAGGCACAATCCCTTCGTAAATGTTGATGATACACAACCATCTTAATCAGTTTTTCCCAAACTTATTTGGTCCATTGCCCCCTTTTCAAGTACATACGAGAATGTATATGTTTCATCGGTGCCCCCTCGAAAAACTGCCGCCGGTGAAATTTTTTCATGGTTCGAGGTCAAGTATCTCTAAAAATGAAAGTAACACATTTGTACCACACTTTTTATCCCATTTCATACGTTAAAATAAGTACATTTTTTTTTCAGCAAAAAAAAAAATAATAAAGGCCAACACTAAAAAATACACACTTTATAGTCTGCCAACGCAAGCATATGCAGTGGCGGTTTATGGTCTAAATCATTGGGAGTTAAACAAAGCGATTTAAAAGGAAAGAATTTAGGCTATCTGTGAACAAATTTTCTTTTTCATAGAATATTATATACATATTATGGAGTCCCTTCATTTCAACAGTTGGTATGGAGAGGTAGGTAATAGGTATACAAATAAAATAATATTATTTTAAAGTATTGGGTAATACGAGAAATAGCGTAAGCTCATATTTGCAACAGGATTTATTTTGCCACAAAAATAACTAAAAAAGCGGAAAACATTTAAAAAATTATACATCTTACAATGCATAAACCATTAATATGACTTTATTTATTTAAATCCTTTATAGATGTTTTTTTTATTTTAAAAAAGTTACAATAAAATGGAAATTCCACCATGAATTAATTAACTGTTTCGAAATCAGAAATAACAAAAAACTTTTAAATACTAAAACAATATTAATAGCATTCACTTAGTGAAACCGAACAAACACAAAAGAAATAAAAAAACAAACAAAAAAATTTATTTAATCCACTGGCATCATTAGAAGATGGAATTTATTTTGTATGAAATATCTCATAGGTTTTTTAGCTCCATAGGTGCATTCTCAGATTCACACATTAGTAAATTTTTTACTATGGAGTCGTGGCGCGCAGTTTAGGTATTTATACCGGCAAATACTATAGAGTAGTGGCGTCCTGTTTGAACTGTAGTAATATTATAATCCAAGGAAGTCTTGTTCGGTGTAATTTTTCTTTGGGAGTTCACTGCCCAACCGCTCAATAGAGAAAACTACCACCATTTATATGTAAATTCCATACGGGTAGTTAGGGAAATTCCTAAGGTTTCCAATGAAAACGTTATTTAACTATAAGCTTTTGAGTTCTATAATATAAAATATATACTGGAACTTAGGGTAAAACTTCAAAAAGGCCTTCACTGGTTTTCAAACTGCACCTGTTTTATACATTTTAGTGTGGATTTCATAGAATTTAAAAGAATACAGTTAAATAATTTTATTCACAGGAAACATTAGACATTTTTCTAACTACCTGTACAGAACTTACGGGTAAATCATTACTCGTATTATAAATTTAAAAGTGACATTTAGCAGGTAAACTTTTCTAATTTATTTGAGGGCCCTTATCGGCGCTGAAGATATTACTATTAAATCAACCCCTGACTTATACGGAAAATTGAACTAACATTAATTTACAATGAGCATGCATGCTAAATACAGCACGATTTGACTTGAAAATTTTGTTTAAATATTTTATTATGGACCCATTTTATTCACCGTTTCCTTGTTGTCCTCACCGCCCCATTGCAGCTCTTCACCTCCTCTCAATTACCCCAGAGGCTACCACCGCCTCCCTCGATCTCTCCAACGAGGGTCGCCACTGCCTGTTTGGGAATCACTGCTCTAAATTTTATAAGTTAGTTTTAAAAGAGAATAATCGTAGGATGCCACTCATTAGCTGAAAGTTAGAAAATCAAATATGTTAAAAAAATTAATGAAAACCTGTAAGCTATTGTATTATTTTGACATGTGGCGTTTTCCAAATATTATTATATCTTTTATAAGTTCCACACAAAGAGAAAAGGATCGTTTTAATTTAGCGGAGAACCAAACCCTAGTAGTCCAATATTTCCCTCAATTTAATAATTCCATGTGAATGCTTGTCGTAAATCACACAATATTATTATTAATTTATGAAATAACCCTTAATTAACATGTCATAATTAACCATAATTTTAATGATAGTTTTGTTTTACATGGCCAAGACTGTTTTTATTCCAGAACAGTTTTAGCAGAAGCTAGCTTTGAAAAGTCTTGAATATAAAAATAAATAGGTATGTTTTGGCATGAAAAGGAAATACTGTTCGGATTAAATAAATATGTTTAATTATGGCGTAATATAAGAATAGTCCCGAGTGGGAAAGATTACTCTTAGTATTACCCTGATGAAAGATCACCATTCAGAATCGAAACATTCCTTCAAATAGCTTTAGCCGTCTTTAGTGAGCAGATCTGGACAGCCAGGTACTTCCCAACTTTTCCCTCCCCTCCACGCTCCCATGACCATCATGATGCCAATTCTGCTGGTTCCGGGCAATTTGAACTGTTGATTGGTGTTTACATTTAAAAAAAGGTTTTTCTTAAAATATGCTAGACAATCAATTAACTATTTAGTCTATGACATTACAAGTGAAGGTTGTATGGATTCAAAAAATTAAGGGTTTTTATTTATGGGTTTAAAAAATAGTTTGTTGTTTTCTCCCATGGAAGAAAAGTTTCTCCATTTTTTGTCTGCAAAATTATCCGTGTCAAGCTGTACCTAAGCAATTTGTAACAATGTTCCTTCATAAATCTTGCTCGTAGGCACTTTTTAAAGTAGCATCTTTCACATGCTTACCTACCTAGACCCATCGCATAACGGTAACAATTCAAAAAGGCATCTTCTTTATTCGTAAAAAATAAATTATGCATTTTATGTTGTGAAGTGTCAAAAATAAATGTCCATTTCTATTCGCAATTGTCTGTTGTGGTGTTTAATTTATTCCTACATAGAGTGCGTGGTGCGTGTATGTACCCAAGTACCGTAAAACAGTTACATTATTAAGCAAAATACCACAACGTAAATTGAACAAACGAGAGGATTAGTTTTGATTACAATTTTATGATTGTGGTTAAAATTACTTGATGGCAGGTTAGAATCCGTTTATTTGTCCAACTTTTAGAGTTTTATGGAAGAATCTTCTGGTGTATCGGAGCATTTTACAAATTTGAAAACACACATTCATTACAAAAATATGTGATTGTCAAATATAGCATAATATTGTGTATTATTTAACAACAAATAATCGACCACCATTTCTATAAACATGGAGCCGAGTAATGCCATATGAAACGGAAATTCGGTAACCAGATGTGAAAAATTCGGTAAAAGTCTCGTCACATTTTTTTATAGGGGCTAGTAGTTATTTTTAACATCTACATACATACCGTCAGGCTACAGTACAGATTCTATCGTTTCCGCAATTTGTTCAGCAACAAATAAAAATACAAAAAGAATGTTATTGCTATCTAACGCTTGTCTCTTGTAAAATGTAATAAAATCATGTTTTACGACGAGGTTAGCATCATATCTAATTAATAAATGTTAGCGGTAAATTTACTGTTGCAACCAAGAAATAACTAAATATGTTAAAATATATATAGGGTGTAACAGCATGTACCCGACTAACTTAAAAATTTTGAATCCTAAGCACATTTGGAATTATACATGTAATTGAAATTTTTGTTTCCGAGGACCAAATAGACACGCTGTAATGCTCACAAGGTAGCAAGCAAAAGATGAGGTAATTGCCATACATTGATTTAGTATTAAATTTTAAACTTTCACGCGTCGCGTCAGGTCATCTGCTATCTCTAACCAATTTGCACAAACAAGTACCAAAATGCACTCCTGTGCAGAGCCGTCTTAAACCATGTAGGGACCCATGGGCACACTAAGTTTGGGTGCCCCTTTTATAAGTCAAAAACCTACAGAAAAACAATAAACCACAAAGAATATTTATATACCTAATTGAAGGGGTTCGTGCAAGATGTGCTATGCCACTGAATCGTAATTTGAAGTTAAAAATAATTATAAAAATTCGAAATGCAGTTATTATTATTTTGAATTTCGCACGTACGAGTACTTACATATGCATGAAAATTTTTTTGTGAATTTGTAAAGGCCAAATAAAAATTGAAGTATTTACTTTTAAGTAGATAATTTTTTAGGCATTTACGGAGTCGGGGCCCCCCTTTTTGGTAATCTACCAAAAAAACATTCTTTACTTTTCTTTAACGTATGTCCATGGTTTTCGAACAATTTCGGCCACGGAACTCTAAAAGGCCGCTTGTATATTGATGGAACTCCAGCAAGAATTTAAACGTACGAGTATATATATATATATATATATATATATATATATATATATATTTATGGTATAAATGTCACCAAATAAATGCGAAATAAAAATAATCCAGTAGATTTTGAAATAATTTTAATAATCATGAACTTTTTTTTTTAAATGGGAATGCCACATATTAGTCCGAATTTCCCGGGGCATGTGGAACCATGGCACCCCCAATTTGTTGGGATGAAGGGAGTGGAATGCGTCACGTAAAAATCATCAATGCGTCGATTCCCACCCAGGCGTCGCGAGTTCAATTCTTTGCTAGCTACGTCCTTCATCATTGCACAGGTAACGTTTACCCCTTATAATGATGGGAGTAGGAGAAATAAAAAAAAGTTTTAGGTGAAATCATAAAATACTGTCGTTTAATCTTATTAAAATATTAAACATCTAAAAACGCTGGTAATTTTTGGGGGCTGCCGGCTGCTTCAAAACATTAAGCCAGGCTAAAGCATGCAGCGCAACCCTAGAGCATTTATTAAACAGATTGAAAATTCGTTTCAAATATTGATCATAATTATTGATTGCAACCAGAGATTTTTATTTTACTTATCCTGTGTTCTCAATGTGTACTATTTTGGCGAGTTTAGGGGCCTGGGAAAATTACATTATTCTCTGTGCCCCCAATGTGTATCATCATTTTGTCGCCGATCTGGAGCCCCCTCCGAGGTTGGAGCCCTAGGAAATATTGACATTTTATTTTGCGAAAAAAGAAATTGTATATTTTTTATAAATTAAGTTATGTATTTTTTATTAAGTTCGTTGTGGAAGAATTAATAGAAGATACAACTGGCCTTATGGGAGTTTTTGTGGATGTTGGGTTGGCCATACAGAACTGGGGCTCTTGGGTTCATAACCCTGACGTTTTTCTTAGACCATTCGCTGGGAAATATTGCGTTACAACTGTTTATAAGGATCTTAACGTTATTGACAACTTTATTAGTTGGATCTTTAGTTAATTTTTTTAAATTACCAGAAGTCTTCCACCTTATTAATGTAATCTATTCTATCAAGTATTAAAATTGAGTTACCTGTGTCGGCTTTTGTTATAGTTATAGTTAAAATAATTGCCGTGACGTGTTTTAAGTTACTATTTTCCATTTTGTGCAGAGACATTTCGGTGTCAATAGCTAATGATTCTTTTTGTTTGCGTGTTACTTCGCCAGGGATTTTATTTTTTAAGCCTTTATCTAATAAATTATTGTCTTCCGTTTCGAATGCTGTGTTTGACGAATTCGCAGTTTTTTCATAAAATTCTATATTTTTGATGGTAGGAATCTCGGTTATTTTCGCAGCTTTATTTTTGATATCAATTAGATTTTTTTTGTTTATTTTGTTGTGTTTTAAATTTTTCAAATATAATTTCGATAATGTGTTCACAGGTATCAAAATCAAGGGTATCAAATTCCCACACGTGAAGTTTAAAAGTTAATTCTCAGTGGATAAACTTTATGTAGTGAAGTAACGTATCCCCTTTCCGACAGCACTCCGTTGTTTCTTCCTCCAGCCATATCCTCTGTGCTCTCAACACAATGGCTATGGCTGCCGTAGATGTACTTTTGTTGGAGTTCTGTATATACTTCGGTATCATATTACACTTCAAGCACTTTTGGTTAAACCACAAATTTTGAACTGTTTTCCGATATTTGAGTTTAAGTCGTATATAAAAGATCGCAAGGGTAGCTATATCAACCACCTTTAATTTATTAATTATTTTTGTGTTTAATTCGTAGAACTCCATTTTTTTTAAATTTAATATAAATCAAATTCAATAATGTTATTATTAAGTACCGCGAATGTTTTAGTTTTTTTTTAAATTATTTACATTAAATTTAAAAAATAAAGATAGCAGCCAATAATATGGATGATAATATTGACGAGTCTTGAATTTGAGGTATGACGTTGATGAAAATGGCGTAAAGTGAACTGGTCTCTAGTTTTGTTGGTAGAGCGGTTATCCCGATAAGACAGAGGTCCTGGGTTCGATTCCCAGGTGCGACTGATACGTTTTTATTTTCGGTAGTTTTCTTCGGTTTCATGTTTCATTTGGGATATTAAACTGAATGCCGTAGAAATGAGATCTCTGAGACGAATGTGTGGTAAAACCATGTATGATCGTGTGAAAAATATTGAAATTCGTAAAGAATGCAAGGCTGATGTAAGCGTAATGAGTAAGATTAAGAAAGGGACGCTTAGATGGTTTGGGCATGTGGAGCGAATGAACGAAGAAAGGAGTGTAAGAAGAATGTATGACGCGAATGTGAATGGAAGAAGAAGCCGGGGACGTCTGAGGAAGACATGGCACGATCAAGTGAATCAAATACTTGAGTCGGGCCATGTCAGAAGTCGGAATAATAGAAGAGAATGTATGAGACGATGTATGAATGTGAATGAAGCAAGAGGTGTATGCCAAGATCGAGTTGTTTGGCGGTCCGTCCTCTCTGCCTACCCCTGCGGGGAAACGGCGTGATGGTTAGTTAGTTAGTTAGGATAATATTATCTTCTTCAATGATTATATATTATAATGAGGTTTATAAGCTTCAATAAGTTATTAAATACAAATAAAATTTACTAGTGCACGCCGGGATTTGAACCCGCGATCTCCCTATTCGTAGCCGAGGATCGTAACCACTCAACTACGGAGGCCGTCTTGTTTTGACATTTGACATTCTAACCTCAAAATCGACCAGCCATAGATTTGGAGCGTTTTGGCGGGCTTTGAAAAATTGAAGCTTTAATAATGTTTTTGACTATGAAAACTAATTTTTGAAAAATATAAAAATATGCGGGTATTTAAGTTAGAGCTTCATTGTCGATTGAGGCAATACAATGGGAAGTAATGCAAAATCATGTGTTTTGGTTTGAAAATTTGATGCCCTAGAAATATCATAGATGATTTAATTAAATATTGCAAGTAGAACACACCTTGGCCTTCCGTTTAAGTATGCAATTTATTGAAATTATATGTGTCTGCCTTCTTTCTTTTAATTTTTCTTATTTTGAATGATTACTTTGGGTATTCAAATCCCGTCTTATTTAAAAATGCAAATCTTTGAAAATACCTTAAAATGTAAATTTTGTAAAATTAGGAATTAACTTAATTGAATTTAAAACAATTGATTTGAATTGAAAACAATTTAATTGAATTGAAAGCAATTGAAATTAATTGAAAAGATGAATTATTGAAAAAAAAAGGGACTGAATATTGTTTTATTTTCTCGTTTTATCTTAGCGTACCGTGTGGGTACCTGTTCGCCAAAGCGATCTAACAACACAGCGTGATTATTTATGAGAGTAACTTTGGTATTCAATTTCTAAATGTCATCATTTAATTATATACATTTAGATGCATCATGTTAGAAACTCATTATTCGTAGTACCTACTCTTTCTTTTGTAGTATCTTTTTGATAGTTACTTTTGTGCGTCACTCCCTGCCGTGAGACAGCTGCCACTGATAAGTTGTTGTTTTTGTTTTCTACTTTATGACCGCGAATAACACAAAATATGCTGTTTTTGACTTGGTCCGGTCGTTTTATCAGGCCCATTTTTATGATAAGTATTGAAATATACAAGTTCCTATAAATTCTAATCAAATCCCTGTACTCACCGTTATGTACCGCCCATCGTAAAAATTGCTTTTCCTTTCCCAAAAACGAGCAAGAACATAAATAATTATAATTTCTTCAAGCGATTGGTATTCACTTTGTGGCGTCATTATTAATAAATTAATAAAACATATGCTTTGTTTTCACCACTTTATAAATATACATAAATATCTACACGTTTTGAAAGCGATGCATTCTTCATCAGGAATATATGAGAATACAAAGCATATTTTTTTAATTAATTTATACTTATATAATTATTAAAATAAATGCCAGGATTAAATAGTATCTCAAATAACATGTCCTCTGCGTGCAAAACTGTGTATAAATTTCGCTAATAAACAGTGTTAAACTGTGAATGGTCCTGTATAATATTATCTGCTTGTACATTAAATTAATAACATGTATATTTTAGCACGGTATCACGTTCATTAGTCAAATATATTGTGCATATAGTTTGGTATTGAAGATCGATGAACTGGTGGATGCAATCTATTATAAGCCATTAGCCATAGATTGTCTATAGTTAGTGATTAGATTTGAGGTGATTTTTCACAAAAACGACGCTATACAGGGACGGGGATTGAATACATTTTTCGATGAATACCAAATTGCAAATGAAGAGAAAAAAATACTTTCCAACTTCGTCCGTGTTATTCTCAGTAATATAAAGTTCTAAAATTGTTATTTTTATTTTTTCTGTCCGCGCATTCGGTGTTATAATAAACGCCCGTCAGCAACATTGCGACAACAATTTTTTTTAATGTAAGTAGTTAATTAGTTTTATTATATTTTGCAGTGAAATTAACGGTTTTTTTAATCGCACGTTTTTTCCCACCGATTTGAAAAGCTCTCGAGTGAATCTCTCTTTAAAGTGTGCTTTTCCTTCCTTTTTTTAGATGTAACGATGTACGAGTACACCGTAGCAATATTCGACATGACACAAAAAATGTTTGAATGGCCCGTGAGAGTGGCACTAGTTTCAGAGGCGTACACAAACACTACCTACCCTACCTTACTCTCACAATATATAAATAATATTAAAATGTATAAAATGATTACAATAAATTAATAAGCACTTTTAAAAATACGCGTACAAAATGAGGTGCATGTCATATTCGAATGTTGACGGTATTCTACACAAAAATGTACATGTGTGCGCAATACGCATTCAAGGGAAGACTCGTATGTGTTAATGTCGAAAAAGGCCGTGTCTTTCAGGAAAAATCATAAATGTAGCAATCAGCGCCATCTCTTGGTACCTCTATTAATTAGTTCAACTTTACTAACGAATAAATTATCAAATTTCGTTGATTCCAGTGATTGGCTAGTAATATGCATAAATGAAGTGGCTACACGGATTTATTTTATTTTTTATATCAAATTATTTCACTCTTTTTCCTACTGCCTACCTGATTTAAAAAATCTGTGCACGCCACTGGTGGTAGGTACTTACGTAGTCCTATTAGTGCAATGTAATTTGAAAAGGTTAAGTAGTTTTGTAGCCTGTTTTTTAACAACAAATGTATTTTTTTTCACTCGCATGTTATTAGTAGGGACCTGAAAATTTCACGTTATTTTTCGACAAATTTCGCGTTATTTTTGACGAAAATCGCGTTATTTTGTGTGGAATTTGGGAAAAACTGGGGTATTCAGCTACAATAGTAATGCCATGTTAACTTTTTTGGTATTTTGAGCAAAAACGTGGCGGAACGCCGTTGTTTATTTTTTTACAAGATAACAAAATGAATGACTACGCGACGTCTTCAACGTGAAATTAGCTACTCTATATGTTACTAATGTTGCCACAGGAAAAGGAATATTTAGAATGTATAAATGTAAAAATCGCTAATTTCGCGTTTTCGCGTAAAAATTACGAATATAGCGTAAAAAAACGCGTCATCGCAAACACAAATTTTCAGATCTCTAGTTATTAGCAATTCTAAAATTCTCTACGATTGTTAGAAAAAAAAAGAAAATTATGTTTGGTATGCCCTGTTATGCCCTCCACGTGCCTCTAATTTTCATTATCTGATTTTACGTTTATTCACACTACAGCTGTAACAACTTTTTATTTATTCCAGAAAAAATAAAAATTCATTTTCACTTTCTTAACTAGAATGATTACCTAAATAAATCCATTACGATTTGAATTAATTTGTTCACTTAATTTCAGAAAGAACAATTTATTTTTAAACATACCTTGATTTTTTTTTATTTCGTCTAGATGGAGGGCAATTATATTTATATAAATTGCCCTCCTCGTAGCTAATGGATTGATTATATATTGTGCATGTAATGCTGCATGTATGCTGTGTAAATGGATGTTATCACGTTGTCGTGTTTAGTGTATGTGCACTTGTGACGTTTTAATGTATTCTGTATTTGTATGTATGAGTTTATTATTTATTTTATACTTTAAGAGACATATATTACACTCGTATAATGTTCTTATTGTTAACAGGTTTCCTCGTATATTTTTTGGTGGATGTTCTAGAATTAAAGTTAAACAGTTTTTGATTATCTTGTAATTCATTTATGTTTGTCTCATATACGTATCCCCAAATTTCATTTAAGTAGTTTAGATGTTATTGAACAAGGCTATAATATAACCATTTTTTTAAATTATTTGATAACAGATATGATAATCACCTAAAGATGCAAAAAAAAATTAAGTATTATCAAAAAATATCACAAATTGGTTTTTTCAAAATGTAATTCTTCTTTGCCTGGAAAGTAGACTAAGTTATGTTCACATCTGTATAATATGTGGACGATGTTCACAAACCCATTGTTAAAGATAATTCATTCCAATGAAACTGGCTCGTCAGATTCCTAGATGTTTTACAAGTTTAATACAGTTGATATAAAGTGGACTTGGTGAAAGTGCGAAATGGTAACACCAAAACCGTTTTAACTATAAATACCATTCCCTTGTATTAAGTTCAACTCCGAATAGTATAATAATGTAGGTACTTGCTACACTGTATAGTGAATATGTATCGCTTCTCTAAAAGTTGAGCTATATGAAACGTGGTTAATTTTACTGTTATATAAAAAAATATATAAATACTAACTAACTAACTAACCATCAGGCCGTTTCTCCGCGGGGTAGGCAGAGAGGACCGACCATTCATACAACGTCTCATATGTTATCTTCTGTTATTTCGACTTCTGACATGGCCCGACTCAAGTATTTGATTCACTTGATCGTGCAATGTCTTCCTCGGACGTCCCCGGCTTCTTCTTCCATTCAGATTCACGTCATACGTATATTCGCATACTCGTATATTCTCCTTATACTCCTTTCTTCGTTCATTCTCTCTACATAACCAAACCATTTAAGCGTCCCTTTCATAATCTTACTTGTTACGCTTACATCAACCTTGCATTATTTACGAGTCTCAACATTTTTCACACAATCATATACGAGTATGGTTCTACAACACATTCGCCTCAGAGATCTCATTTCTACGGCATTCAGTCTACTTTAATCCTTCCTCTGCCAGTTCCATGCCTCATTGCCATACATCATGGTTGGTATCAGCACTCCATTGTGCACTGCTAGCTTCGCTTCTTTGGACAACTTTTTGTTAGCGAAAACCGCGTTTATAAATACAATATTCAATATCATCAACTTAGATTTTGGTACTTAGTTAGCTTTTTAGAAAGGATTTTTTTTTATTCAATTATTACTAATATGTAGTAGGCACATGAATATAGAAACTAAGAAGTGTGCTGTAGACGCGATCAAAGTAACTTACTTTACTTTAAGTGAGGTAAATTTTTTCGTAATTCGGATGAAACTGTAAAATTTTTTCCAAGTATCGAAATTATTTATTTTATAGAAAATCCATTATATTTACCTGTACTTTTGAGTGGTTTGTTCGTTAAAGACTCTTAATCATTACGTACCCGTTGATAAAAAAAAATTACGTATGCTCCGAAGGGGTGTCTCTGGGATCCTCCATAAAATCGCGAATCGACCGTGACAATTATATTTCTTTTGCCTTTTTCAGTAATTCTAAGATATTATTTACTGCCATTTTAAGAGGACATCGCCCATCCTCGGCCAGCAGTCAATCATTAATATTCATGCAAAACGGTAAACGCGATACTATGAAAGCGAGCGTGACTCAAATATATATTAATAAATAAAAAATAATGTTGGTCTGTATGTTTGCCTGTCCTCGATTTTCTCGAAAATTACTAGACCGGTTTCGCTGAAAATAGTACAGTTTGTTCGTATTAGTGCCGGGAAGGTTTAGAGAGCAGTTTGAATAAAATCCAATATGTAAAACTGTTGCTATAATTTTTTTAAATTAGCATGAAAAACATTGAACCTGCAATGTGGTATTGAGGTTAGCCCATAGATATACCACTCTGGTTAGCTACAGATTACATATTCAAAAGAAGAAGGTTAATTTGAATAGAATATTTTCAAAATGGAAAACACAAGTATGTACCTACTTAAGAACTTTATAATTTAGATATATTTTGAAGAAAAAAAAAATTTGTAATGATACAAAATATTCAAACGAGTGTTTCTTTGTTTAGAGATAGCAATAGTCGTCAGAATGAATTATTTTTGCTGTCAAATCAATTATGGCAGCCAAACGACAAGCAAGAAGTCACAATTTCATAACTTTATTGAAACAAAAACAACAACAACAAAAAACGAGCAAGGCCGGGTACACATCAGCTAGTGTATAATAAATTGTTTTGTATGAGTATGTGATGTAAAAAAAAAATTTGATATCGCACAAAACTCTCGTTTGGGGTACGTCTATTACCCCCCTTCGGAACGAGAGCGCTGAGTGTAACAAAGTACCACTCAAAACAAAACTTAGAATCCAGAATAAAAGTTTTTAAGATTGTTTGACGTCACTAGAGACATTCCTCGTTTGAGCTTTTTACCTTTAAGCATAGTGTATTGTTTGATTATATTCTTGTTACGATATGAATTTATTCAATTCCTTCTGTTAGCTTTTTTTTTAAGTCCCATCGCGGTGGGGCATTGGTCTAAAATAATATTGAACTTTGGTGATACTTTTCGGTAAATAATATTGAACTTTGGTGACACTTTTCGGTAAATAATATTGAACTTTGGTGAAACTTTTCGGTAAATAATGGATTTCTATGTATCTAGGAGATAGGCAGGCAGAATACGAATGGTGCGTGGCGCGTACGCTTCCATTATTTTTAATATCGCAATGATCCAGAAAACACGGGTGAAAAATTATCGTCATTGTATTGATCTAAAATTAAAATTCTTGTTTGAATTAGAAATAGGTTAACATATGAATGTATTGATATATATGTGTATTGTAAAAATTAATATACCTGCGTACGCTTTAAGGTCTATTCAAATCTACCAGCACCGTGCAGAGCAGGATAGTACAGTACAGGCACAGTACAGACGCGAGTATTCATATTACCCCGTGCAGCACAGCACAGACATAGCATAGACGCGAGTACGGCTGTCAATTGAGCGTTAGCGTCCGCCACAACATTGAGGATTTTATATTCGTTATTATTTTTTAACCTAAATTCCCTGACCAATTCAATTAATTTATCATTTCATTATTTGTTTCATTATCATTTGTCTATACTTGAAATTATTTTTTAGTATTCATATATTCCTGAGGATGATAGCATTGCTATCGAAACATGTAGAAATATTTATTTATTTTTTATAAAAGTGGTGTAAACCTTGTATATTTTTAATTATTTAATTAATAATGACGCCACAAAGTTACCAACGTTTGAAGAAATTATAATTTATCGTTATCCATCTTCTCGATTTTAGCAATATCTGCGTCTAGTGACCCCAACTGACGAAAATTGCGGTACTAACGATATGTGTTCATACTAACTGCGCAGGCGCAGACATCTAGCGGCCACCAGTAACGTCAAAATATTCTAGCTGGCAATCTCGGGCAGTGCTTGCCCGTGCTAGTGCGGATACGCTACACTCACGTACCATGTAATATGAATGTGTTCATAGATAATCTAGGTAACTGATGTTGTTCGTCACTGCGCGGTGCTGGTAGATGTGAATGGACCTTTACACTTGAAAACAGGGACTGAAAGCGAAAATGTGTACGTGTCTAATAAACACATTCGCGATCATAAAATTAATGGAATTCATCTAAAATATATTTATGTAAATATTTACTCTGGCAAACTAATATATTATTCAAATAAAGATATGGAAGTACCTGCCTACCTCCATTTCACATACCTATCTTCCATCGTTTTATTTGCGTGTTTTGAATCGAAGTTTCTCCTGAAATTTTGGAGAAAACTGTATTATTTTACTCTATCTATTGACAACACATCAATGATAACTGTTGTGGAAAGTTTTTTCAAGAGTCAACCCTTTCTGCATGGTTTTTTAATGATTTATTTATTTATTCGCATCACATTTCGGCTTTTACGTGTTAATACAATACATTCATGATGCCTACAACATTTAATAAAAAATAAAAATAAAACTATGTAAATATACAGTGCACATAATAATAATAAAAAAAACCTATGTAAATATACAGTGCACATAATAATAATAAAAAAACCTATGTAAATATACAGTGCACATAATAATAATAAAAAAACCTATGTAAATATACAGTGCACAAAATAATAATAAAAAAAAATGTTAATATACAGTGCACATAATAATAATAAAAAATAAAACAATATAATTTCGTTGTATTTCTTGGGCTTTAACAATGTAACAATTTCTAGACATTTTGTAATAAAGAGTTTAAGAGCCACCGGTACTTATACTCCCACTACCTTCACCTAATAATATCTAATTATGTATGTACTTGTTTAATTTAAGTTAGTTTTAAGAGCGCTATCGAATGACACGGATGTGTCGAAACCAGTAGAACAGTAATAAAATTAAGTAACAAATGTACATAGTGGATAAAGCTCTTCATTACAAAAAGATAAAATACACTTAAGAGTGGCATACATTTTGAATAACATTATTTTTGTAGGTTGATAGACTTTTAATACCCGTAGTGTCGATATAGTACTCATTACATAAACTGTGCAGTTGATTCATCACGGAATTTGATTCTGCATTGGTTCCTATATTTTTGCAGTGGTAACGTACCTTCTGACGAGCCATTCTACTTAGACCATGGACTTGGACTACTTGGAACATGTTGACCATCAAATGTCTAGGTTTGATTAGGTTAGGTTGGGGGGATTCTATATATATATTTGATTACCCCCAGAGTAAAAACTATTGAGAAAGTCCACCTCCATGGTCGAGAGTTTAAGATCCTCGCCTCGAGTCCGGAAGTCGTGAGTTCGAAACCCGACATGCACAAATACATTTTATTTAATTTACACGCATAATTACCTGAAATAATATAAAATAGAGGGTACACTGTACACGCGGCACGTTCCCGAGTGGTAGATGCTTTTAGTAGAGCCCTGGTAAAAGACCACCCATCAGAAATCTAAAAGTGTTTTTTTTTTACATTCCCCACACAGGAGGCCCTTAGGAAGGTAATTGCATGTCATCTTTGGGGATGCTGTTGGGAGCGTTTTTTTTAGTAAAGGAAGGAGGGGAAGTTTTGGGAACGATAAAGGTGTGATAAGTGAATAGGAATTTGGGGGTCAGGATGTTCAGGAGTGACGGACGTATGAATCTATCCCTCCCACTCAGTGCGAGGCGATGGGTCAAGAGAGTCCGACTGGAGAGGTCAAAAGGTATCCCTATACGGCCCACCACGCAGTTGGTGGGTAGACGCCAATACCTGGACAAACCTCACTCCATAAAACCGGGCACCCCTGCTAAGTCACCTTTAGTAGCGAACCACTCGGGGTGACCTATGGCAGAGGTGTTGGTTATCCAATAAACTTTTCCTGGGGTGGCGGTACCCATACCCGCCTTCCAAGTTGTTGAAATTACTCAGTGACCAGATCTGAATAGCTAGATACTTTCCGTTCTTCCTCTTCCTTATGTCCTACACCTCCCCACTCCCCATAGCCTGAAAAAGCCGCTGTGTGACAGTTTCGTCTCTAATGAACGATAACGTACATAAGCAGAAATATTAATTCACGTACTGTTCGCCTTTATTGCAAATTATACAGACTGCTGAATTTGTTTATGAGACATGTAATATTTAATTGTTATATTTTGTAAATACGACCTATACTATTGATGTACCTACTATAATATATTTTACACCTATGTTACTATTATTATTTAAATTTTACCATAAAGTATGTAAAAGCCCATAATAAAATAAAAATAAGTAAATAAAAATACTTCAATTTTTAATTATTAATTATTTTTATTGAGATTTAAAAACCTCATTTTAATATTTAATCGTTATAGAAAATAATATTAACCTAACCCAAATGAAACATGAAACCGTAAAAAAGGACAGAAAATAAAAAGATTTCAGTCGCATCTGGGACTATATAATATGAGATTAAAAATGGAAATTAATATTCACAAATCTTGAATTTGAGATATGATATCGATGAAGATGACATAAATTGAACTGCTCTCATTAGCTAAGTTGGTTGAGCGTTGCCCCGGATAGGCAGAGGACCTGGGTTCGAGTCCCAGATGCGACTGAAATCATTTTATTTTCTGTCCCTTTTTCCGGTTTCATGTTTCGTTTGGGTTATGTTAATATTATTTTCTTCGATGATTAAAAATACTTCAGTTAAAGATGCCATGCTCCAACTGTTAATTAATTAAGGAAATATTTTTTTATGTAAAATTTTTTTGTATGATATTTACAAAAAAAACGCAACGACAAATTATTTAACATACTTTTCTCCACTTTAAAAATCATATTCTTATTTTAAATATTTTGTAAAACATACAATGGAACGGTCAGAAAAAAATAATATTTCTGATTGGATTTTGATAAATGCTAAGCCTATGTAAATTTATAAAATATTTAATAAATATTTTTCTATTTAAAAACATTATATTTATCGTATTGCGTAATAATACTATCATTATTATGAATTAATAAATGATAACTCTCCAACGTCCCTCTCCCCGTTAAAGACTTTAGTTTGTTACATGTGTTTTTTTTTATTTTTTATTTTTATTTTATAAATTTATTTTGTTTTGTTAAGGTTTTGAATGACAATCACCCGTTAGTCAAACTATTATTAACAAGGAGTTAATCGGACCTTTTTTGTGTTTATATTTTGTTAAATTTAATACTAAAAAAATAAATAAGTGTTTAGTTATTTTTACTTTAAAAAATTTCTTTGAGGCTTAATAATATAAAACTTTAACAAATAAACTAAGCACTCACCACTCCTTCGTCAATAGCTGGGTTTTCCCAGTCTTACCGTGTGTCTTCTCATTTTATTGCTCACTTTTATTTGTAATGAAATCTGTTATTTACTCTGTTAGAAAGTCCATAAAATATATTAAAACGTTTAAAACCTATTGAGTGTTTACTAACCTTGCTAAATTGAAGTCTTGGCTTACGCTTTATTTAGTAGAATCCGGTTCTGAGTTTCCATTCAACTTATCCTTAATTAACTTCAAGTATTTTTATTATCACATTTTTAAATTACGCATTTCAAGAGTACACTTGCGATGTTAAAGATTTCCATGGGGTAAATAAGCTATAATTAACTCACCTTACTATCGTTTTTTTATTGTTAAAGGTTTGTCAGATTTTTTTTTAATATTCTATGGCTGAAAAGATTTTCTGTAAAATATCTTTTTTTTACGAAAAATATTTATCGAAGGCGATTTATTAATGTTTTTGGAAAAACGTTTTTATGGCAAAATTACACCACGTTTCCAACTGACGGTCTCCGTAGTTGAGTGGCTACGATCCTTGGCTACGAATCCGGAGTTCGCGGGTTTAAATTCCGACTTGGGCAACTAAATTTTATTTGATTAATTTGTGTTATTTCACAATTTATTTATTAAAAATAATATACAGTATATTTGAAGCACGTTCCAGAGCGATAGGTACTTCCAGTATCGCCCTGATGAAAGACCGCCATTTAGAATCGAAACGTTCCTTGAAATAGCTTTAGTAGTGTTTGGTCTCCAGATCTGAATAGGCATTTACTTTCCCACATTCTTCTTCCGCATCTGCTTCCCCTCTTTCCCCATTTCATTAGCTTCAGCCTCACAATATACCCCAATTGGGGATGCCATATCTCACTGGATCCAGACGGTTGGGTGCCGCTGGGACTCGCATAAAAAAAAATAAAAACAACACTTTATTTCGTTCGGAAAATCATAACAATAATTATAATAAAACATTACACCCCATTTTAAGAAATACGTGCTATGAAAAACACAATGTGATTTTGTGTCTTTCACCGCCACATCAATTTGAACACATACCACATTTATAAACTATAACCATATTTTATTTGCATTTATTCAAAAATTTGTAATTTGTCCCTGTCTCGGAGGAAATCGTTCTTATACTGCCAGAAATAATTACTTACCTACATGTCTGTAGATGACTATCCCTGAACATATTTCATAAAGGCCCAGCAGCCAGCCGACTGATTGATTGAAAAAAAACAGAGTATTTAATGGCACTCCATAGCCCACCGCCAAGATGTACCAGTCTGAACAATCGCACGCTTACACTTTTTTCTTTTCAAAATAGTATAATGACTCCCAATATTGATAAAACGAAACTTCTCAAAGTTTTCTTCTATCTAGTCGTCGAGTAAAAACGTAGTTTGGTGCTTTGTGGGAAATCAGAGTTGGCTTTTAGATTTTTTTTTTTCGCAAAAATAATTACAAGCATAGTACAAAAAAGAAAGAAAAACATATAAAATAAACGATGTAGTCCTACAAAGCGGTCACGTGACAGCTTGTCTGTAGGTTCTACCAAAATCAATTTATCCTAAAAATGATACATAACTCGATGTTAACATAAAAATATATTTAACTTAATTATTACAGGTATCACATAATTTTATTTAATTATTAAACATACGTAAATAGATATTTAAGTTGGTAAACTTATATATTCAAAGATACGTGGACTGTTTTATTATCTATAACTTTATTTTTTTAACACACACCTCCAATTTAAAGTTTTCGTTAAATTTATTGAAAATCACTGGTACAATGCATTCAAGGGTTCGACCTCCATACTTATTTGAAATTTTTGGTATTTTTAGGCCTTTTCTTTCAGTGAATCTTGTGCTCTGTCTGTGCACCAAATTAAACCAACTTTATTTTCGATAACGTATGTAAGTACCTAGTGATATACTTTTATATATACCGAATTATGAATTCTGTGTTCGTATATATGAGTTTATTATTATTTTTGAATTCCTCTATATCCAAATATCTATGTCTCCGCCCAAATTCCATTTTATACCCTTCATTACCTTAGTGAGCGAGCTTAAATATAAGATTGACATGAGCAAGTGCCGCTAGCACATAAAACACAGTTTACAATTCTTTGAAATAAAAATAAATAAAAGCCCTACAGTAGCAATAGGCAGCCCGTTCACTAGGTAGAGAAGATTATCTCCACTCTAACCACAGTTGACACAGGAAGAGGGAGAAATGTTCCCTGGCACTGTACACAATTTTTTACAATACGATTACATTGCGGGATACACATTATATTTAAAATTATAATATCAATATATCTTTGGTTTGATTTAAAAAAAAATCACAATATTTATTTCTACAGCGTTTTAAGTGTGCTGTTGATAAAATATAATTAGCATTTTAATTACACAATTTATAGCTGTACCCGGTTCTTCACTATCTTCAACTGATTATATCGTATTTTTAAGTACGTACTACATTTTAAACTTTTACTCGATAAAAAAGTGCTAAACGCGTAACACAGTTGGAGAAGAGGTAATATTTCAATGGTGCGACCGCGCTGGTGGATAGTGCTCAGATTCTACCAAACACTTCTTAAATAGCGAGCCGTGAAGACGCACTGCAAGTGTTGAACTGCTGACACGAATAATAAGCACCTCGACGTAAATACTGCCTCAATAAACCACCAAAATATAACAGCAAAAAGGCAAATTGTTCAAGTTTTTGGTTCATGAAAAAAAGTGAAATTTTGTGGTAATTTTTTTTCATCTGTGTTTGTGACTTACTTTTTTTTATTTATTATATGTTTTTTCTTTCGATTTTTGTCTTGTGAAAGATAACAGTAAACGAATGATAATTACCATTATTAGTGTTTGTCTCACTTCAATATAATAAATGGTGAACGGGTAGTTTTAGATTATGAATGCAAGGCTTATTCTGTATCGACATTTACTTGATTAATTCGCTCTCCTCCAGTGCCCAGTTCGCGGTTGGTTGGTTAGAAAATTAATAACATAGCGATGGATTCGATCTTAGTCAATTTATTTCTATCGTGAATTCGTATGTAGCATTTTTGGCAATGGTGTTTTGAGTTGAGAAAATATGTGAAGGCTTGAAATGTGTATTATAAAATTACAGCCCCCAATGTAGCGTGAAATTTGGTAAGTCTTTTTATGAATTATGGCACACGCCCTCCCTAACGTGATGAATGTGCTGATTTGGGATTGGGAGGTTAGAAGTTCGATTCCTGTAGCCGTGCAAAAATATTTTCACATTTATCAGTGCTAATAATAATAATAATAATAACAAAGCATTTATATAGCGCAGTTTTGTGTTATTTCACTTCAAGTGCGCTTTACTACAAATAAACTTAAAAAATGATTAAATAACTCCATTCAGTGGTATTCCTACAGTGCTACATTTACATTCTATTTTATTTATACATATTACATACATTCTTACTAATTTTTAATATTACTCCTACATTACTCCGTAGGTGCATATTCGTCTAATAAAATTACAAAATATTATACAGTATATACACGGTTATACAAAATACAAAATGCCACTGTAATTGACCATTCTGAAGATAGGTAGCATTTTTTATTTTTATTTTCTTTGTGTTTATTGCGGTATCACTCGTATATCATTATAATCAGTATAATTACTGAAGATTTAAACCGATATAACTGTGCTGTGAGCGTTTCCGTGTGCCAGAATTGTGTTCACTTTTTCATTAGATATGATGAAAATTGAGAAAAAAAAATTGTTAATTTTTTCTTGAACAAATTATCAATTTGTTTACCCTGACCAGGAGTCAAAAGGTCTTATGCAAACTGGCAACATTAGTTTTCTTTCAAATCGGTAACTATTACAGATCATCCTTCTTGGGCAGTGTTCACAATGAAAGCAATAAAGCTTTTGTGTTAAAAAAAAAAAAACACAAAGTGGATGACACATAACGCTATCAGGTCTGTAAGTTGTGGTGTCAATTAATTTGATGGACCTTCAAAAAATGGCTTTTTAACTACTGCAATAAAAAAACAAACGCTATGAGGTATCAAAATTCCAGACTCTTCGATTCGGCGTAACATTCCATCCATATTTGTTTTATCGTATGATATATATTTATAAGATGTGTTTTTTTTATTTATTTATTTTATTTCTTGCTCTCTCGTCTATCTTTTTGGTTCAATTCGACAAAGTATTGATTCCATCCGTAGTAATTTTATGTTTATTATTGAATAGAAATCATAAGTGCCACTATATTCAATAAATTATTCATCCTTAAAACATGTGAATTCCATTTACTTTTTAAAAAATGTGACCTCCTCGTGACCTTGATCAATATTTTCCTTTTCATCACCTGGTTCACAAATTCTATAAGTTAATATTATCTTTTTGATTTTCTAAAAGCATTCAGGAGAAAGTTTTGATATGTATTATTACATTTAATAATAATAATAATAGTTGGATGACTTGTACAGCGCCGTTTTTGTGAGAAATCACCTCAAGGGCGCTGTACAAATATTTCTTAATTAATTATGTACAGACAGATACAGAAAAACATACTTACCTGGCAGGTCGCTTCAGATGAACACAGTTTTAGAAAAATTTAATTATAGAGATGATAGTTTTCCATGGTTATTTGTTTCTCCCTTTCTATTGATGTTACATTTATTAGATGATCGGTGGCACAAGAAGAGTTGGTATTTATTGAATTATTGGTATTAATTTTTAGGACTGGAAAGAATTCATAAAAAGGATTTTTAGGACTCGAAAATATCTATAAAATTACCTTGAAAAGCGTAAGAGTCTTTAATAAATATTAACGTTTTTTATTTTTATTTTTTATTTTACACTTTGGTTGTTTACAGTGTTGCGGGCTGTGAACGCATTTGCGCACCGATGCGTGAATTTTTAATTATATTTTTTTTTATTTTTTTATTTTTTTTATTTATTTAATGACTTTAGGTAAGTACTAACCGGCCGGCTTAGCTAAGCTATTTACAGGTGAATTTCTTTAATTTATGGATACGATTGTCTGAAAAGATGTGTTTTAAGTTTTGTTCTGAATTTACTGATATTTATAATTATTTTTAATCTAAATTCTAATAATAACTTAGAATTCAATATTTAACGGCTCCCCACACTAGCGAACAAATTCTTGTAATCGTTTCTTATAAGATTTATGCTACAATTCGCAAAAAATTCAAAAATATACCCCTGCTATCCTAATGTAAATACATTCATCTAATGATTTCAATATTTATATTTTTTATTCGTAAAAAGCATTTGCATTATGGCTTACCATAACTATATATTTATAATATTTTACACACAATTGTTTTAAACTACTTCAATTTAATATAATAATCAAGCGGCTTTTTAAAATAAAAATAATATGCAAAATAATGACAGACATACAGGAATATTTAAGTGTTAGATTAGGAGGCAACCGAATGAGAGGGGATTATTAGGGTTTTTTTAAGTGCATTTATCTTATAGTCCTATTCTAGATATTTTTCCAGTGAACCGTTCAGTTCCACTTTCCCCTTTGGTCGCCTCCCACTCTAACATTTAAATATTCATGTATATCTGCCATTATTTTGAATCATATGTGAGCTTTATTATAGTCCTGATGAAGGAAGGGTATTTCCGAAAACGGTTCATTATTATAATAAATTTAAGTGGTTTAAAACAAATTTATTCGTTTATTTTATAGTAATATTTCTAAATTATATTCACTAAATACCTTACCATATAATGAACATCTTAACAACAGCGCCCTGAGGTGATTTTTAACAATAACGGTGCCATACAAATCACCCAATTATTATTATTAGGTAGACCTCCGCGGTTGAGGGAAACGCCCTCGACTACGAATCCGTAGGTCGCGGGTTTGCATCCCGGCGTGCAGAAGTAAATTTTATTTGATTAAATTGTGTTATTTCACAATGTATTCCTTAAAAATAATACGTAGTATATTTGCGACACGTTCCACAGTGGTAGATACTGTTAGTATCGCCCTGGTGAAATACCACCATTAAGAATCGAAACGTTACTTGAAAAGGCTTTAGCCGTGTTTTATGAACAGATCTGGATAGTTAGAAACTTCACCACCTTCCTCTTTCCTATCTTTTTTTCCCTCCCTATACTCTCCGGCGTCACAATATTGGGGATGCCATATTCTCACTGACTCCGGTTAACGGAGATCAGTTGGGACTCTTATGCGGTATTCATATAAAAAGTAGGAAAATATTACGATGTTCATTATAACGTAGTTAGTGAACATAAATTAGAAATTAAAATAAGAAAATCGATAGATAAATTAACGTACCTGTAGCAAAGATGTCTTTTTCGATTTTTGCGATTTATTGATTATCCTAAATCATCGATTGATTTCGTGAAAATTTTACAAAAAAATTGGCGGCTTGTTTGATTTTTCAAATGAGAAAGCCAATGTTTATTTTGTGTACTTTATTTCTTTTAAATCTGTTTTCTTTTTTTCAGAGAACGCATCTTAAACAATTTGTTGGAAACTTGGAAAAAAACCTATTGCAATTTAAATGCGGCGACCTCTGTGTGCTGAAGTTGTTTACACAGCTTACAGTTTTAACAACGTAACTGTTACTAATTACATGCATTGAAATAAATAATAGTATAAAAAGGTGGAAACACAATTGTCGCATGGTGGCTGAGCACGAGACATCATGACAGTATTATTTAAAACCATAATAAATAAAATCTGTCTCAATTTCACGTTACATATGAATTAACCCACATATTAAAACAGCTCTACCGATGCAAAATGGATATACAATAAATTTAATGATTTTGAAGTTCAGAAAAGATAAAATGGACAATGAATACATGTTTGAATGGTGACAATTTGTTTACGACGAACTAACGACAAATAATTTCAATCAAGCGACAACTTATTAAAAAGTGAAGTTTGAAGCTTAGAGAAGATAAAAATGATATTGGATTGTTTTTTACAGTAAATTGTGACAAGATGTTTAGAAGAAACTATCAACAAATTATTTTAAACAAGCGAAAAAAGTGACGTTTTGTTTTCAACATACAAAAGAAACCCAAATCGTTCGGGTAAAGATCATTCTCAACTTGTGTTCGAGAAATAAGAAGCTATATTTTACGAGCAAGAGACTTGATTAAAATCGTGATACTCGCCCGAGTCAAGGGCGAATGGATTATACGAAATTGAATTGCAGTAAAGAAGGAGAAAATTGGGACAACAATCAAAGAGAAAGGTTACATAGAGACAATATTGCAGCGGATTGCAGACACACTAAAGATTTAGGAAAATTTGCGAAAGCTATTTGCTTCTCCGTGTGATAATGAAAGCTAGTGCCGGAGGCTGCGGTGCTCCGGAGGTCTTCATTCTCACGCTGGGATATAAAATATGTGAGAAAAAAGGCGATATTATTTCGAGCCACAAAAGGTTAGTAAAACCCAAAATTAATCTTACTGCCTTTTATATTTTTAACCACTGGTACTTCATTATTATTTTAAGTAGATAAGTACAAATTATTCATAAATATCCAAATAATTGAATGTATTAATACAGAAATCCGGCAAAACAGCGATTGCTATAGAATTTGCATTCTCTTATATTTCTTTTTTTTTTCTTTTAATCTTAGTCATTTATTTATACTTACAAAAGAAAAAAATAATTATCTGAGAAATTATTGAATTATGACTTGAATCATAAAAGAAGTCATAATTAAGTCAAGTCATACCTTTTACATATTTAATATAAATACATTTATGTATCCTATCCAGAAACTCTCGGTACAAGCGGAAAACTTGTGAATCTACATCAGATTTGGAGTCGATTTGGTGGTATATATTTTTTTTGATTTAAGAGTTCGTTTTCGAGAAAACCGAATCCGAAGTTGGAATTTTTTTGGTGAAAAAAAAATCTGTCGCTGCTGGTTTTTAATCAGCTCTTTATTGTCTTTTAAAATCCATCGAAGCGTAGACCCGACTTCAATAGTTTCTTAACCCCAAAGATTCCGAAAAAAATGGAAATTTGGTTTTTTACGGTTCTTTATATGAGGTAGATTTGCTTTCCGTTTGTAACATTAGTTTCCGGATACCGTGTATTTAATATTAAAATTTTATGTCTCTTTGACCTATTGGTGTTTTACCAACTGACATTTAAATCTTTTTGATATATGCATTGGTGTGCGATCGATCAAGATCAATCTATTTGGTCGACTTATTCAACTTTAGAGATTCATCTGATTCTATGGGAGTGTACCACGTTGATCTAGTGAAATAGTGTTTACCTACTTATTTATAGACTTTCCAAGAATAGCTGTAGTCGCATTAACAGATAACTATGTTCATTTTTCTGATGACATATTTTCAAAGCATCGATCATCCAAACCAAGATATCACTCATAACACGTTAACGTAGGCACCTTGCTATCTAAAAAAGGCTCAATATTTCATAAGTAGCTAATATCAGAATTATTCTGAGATGTTTGGGTTTATCGACCAGTGATTCCCAAAGTGGGCGGTAGCGCCCACCTGGAAACGACGTTTTGAGAGATGCAGGGTGCTCTGATGACCTCGGGACCATATGGGGAGGCAGTGGAGGGATGCAAGGGGTGGCGAGGAAAACACGATGCGCCGAATAAAATCGGTCACTAAAATAATTTCCAAAAATTTCAACATGACTTAGTTAGAAATTATTAATCGTGCGTCTTCAGAGTAGTAATAATGCATTTGAACGATTAAATTGTTTTATTTAATTTTACATTCAAAGTGTGTAGGTACTTGTAAGGTAAATAATAGCACGAGTCAAATTAGGTAAACATTTTTTATTTTTTTATTTATATCTATGCATTATACAGTATCATTACAAAATATTTTTAAATTATAATAACTGTGTTTTAATACATATATATTTTTAATAATGTAAGGTAGGTTTGAGAAGGTGAATTGGAAATATTAGATACTATCGAGCGAATTTGATCAAATAAAATTATACTACGTGGAAAGAGATGGAAGCGAAGTTAGTGTACATTATTTTATGTGTTGAGGAGTTATGTTTGATTGGTTTTATAATATTTTGAATTAATTGAATACCTTAATTTTTTATCCAGGCTGTGATCTGTATTTTGAATTTAGTCTTAGATATTATATTTATAGTTATTTCAGAGTTGTGGGCAGCAATTATAAAGTTTGATTGAATTGTAATAAAAGTGTATTTTCCCGTGTGAAATGTATGTTATTCGGATATTCATTGTTTTATTTGCTGAGGACCTGGTTTTTAATTTGTTTTGAGGTTGCATTGGAATGTAAAGTTGTATTGGAAGA
Source organism: Halesus radiatus (assembly GCA_022606495.2). Classification (NCBI taxonomy): domain Eukaryota; kingdom Metazoa; phylum Arthropoda; class Insecta; order Trichoptera; family Limnephilidae; genus Halesus; species Halesus radiatus. The sequence continues at coordinate 75,381 of JAHDVE020005160.1, read as the reverse complement.
GGTGTAGTAATATAAAATTGTAAGTGTAAGCTAATATATTATAGAACAGAAGTCGAGGTACATAATTGACGGCGGTAATTCGAGTTCATATCTGTAGAATATTTTAAAAAGGAAGTAGTGAGGAGAATATGCTTAGGAAACGCTGTTATAGGCTATCGTCCAAAAAGATTAATGATTAGGAAAACTAGAATGCAGTCCCTAGAAGGCGTAACAAAAAACCTTTAACGAACGTTGTTTTTTCTGGCCTCTTTGGGAAACTTGAAAGTATCACGTCATGACGACAATGATACACGGAACCTGAACGCAATGTGAACCGTAAATACGACGAATTTATTCCAAGTCGTGATCCAAATAATTAGACAATCAACCATAAGAATAATCACGGAATTTTATACGCTTTTTTTGCTACCAGGAATGCAGGAGTGAGGAGTATCGGGTACATTAAGGTCAGAAAGTAAACTAACGAATAATGTGATTAGTTAGATTATACCATACTATCTAGTGGTTGGTAAAGATTACTGTAGTTGTGTCTTCTATTAAAAGTCTACATTTTGTCAATAAAATATTAAAATTGAATAATAAGGAAATAAATTACATTCTGATATGAGGTTGTGCTTGACTGCCGATTTTGACAGGAAAAACCCACTAGCTCATTTTTATCGTTTCTAGCGTCTCCCCAACTTGATTTTATTTTTGATCTCATAAATTAAATCTTCGATACCTCTACATTCACAAAAAAAAAATCAATGCAACTATCTCGCTCGCAAAGCGTTAAAAATTACTAGTTCTAATATTAATTTGCCTTAGAATATGTTGAATGTAGAATCATCTCCTTTCAGGAAATACTACTTCTAATAATGTAAAAAATGTGTATCTGAATAGTAGTGCTTTCACCAGTCAAGTAACGTACACCTTTTGCCTATGAGCAATCGTGGTGTTGCCGTGTGAATCAATTTACAGGATTGCAGCGCCCTTCATTTTTTCTCCATATCATCAGGCCTGCTGATGAGTCGAGCCAATGTTTTTATATAAGCTTTAATAAGCTCCTTGGCAGTCTCCTAGAATCAAGGTTAATACAAATCTACCTTGCCGATTCCCAGGCATATTAAATTTGTCAATGCAACCAACTTCATTCAAATGCTAATGAAGAGCGCCTCGTCTGGTGTTCTCTACCTGAACGGTACCAGAAGCTAATGGCCTTTTCTAGACAGTCCCATGCACTGAAGAGATAAACCGAGAGAATTGTGTTATGGGCGTGTTCAGTATACCCGAAGTAAGGTTATTTTTTTCGTACTTTGTGGTGAAATTATACCACTTATTCAAATAAAATTTTATCGCTTGTTAAGTATTGTGAAATACGCATCCACTATTTGGTCTCCTAATTATGAGATTCATAAATACAGAATCGAATCCATACAAAGACAAATAACTCGTGTAATTGCAAATCGTGAAGGATTTTATCCGTTCAATTTGAAACGTATAATGATCGAATTTCGCACTATAACTGACAGCCAGACGTAAACTTTAAGATGTTTTGCTTTAATACAAATTATACATGCATCAATTGATACGCCAAACATGTTATACCAAATTAATATTAATACGAGGATAAAATTAATTTTCTGTATTTAAACTTATCACACAAATACGGGATATTTCTCACCTTTACGCGAACAATAAGAAATTATAACACTATGTACTGCTCTGACAATTGAGTAGACATTTTTAATGACCCGTTTAAATACTTTAAATCAAAGTTCCACCTCTACCATTAAACTGATAATGTGATGATGCCCTTTATTAATGGGTCAATAGTACCAAAATAGTGTATCATTATCACAGGTGACAATAGTGAATAGTGTATCTACTTATGTTTTCTACCTTTTAATTGTTTATAATAATAATAATAATTAGATTACTTCTATAGCGCCGCCTTCGTCGGAAAATCACCTCAATGGCGCAAGTTGTTTGTCATTTACTTTAGCATAACTTTCACGGTGATGAATTTTGTTGCTTAATATATCTTCTTAATTATAATATTTTTTAAGCATACAGGTATGTAAGTTTGGGGTTGTTTTACGTACTAAAATGTAAATAAAATACAAATAACAAATAATTAATTTAATTGGAGTCGACAGGTATTATTTAAATTGGGGACATCAGTTTTAATTCCGTTTAGATCTCTTTTTTTAAACATTACGACTAACCTAAAAATATTTTATTTTTCCTACAACAAACATTGTAAGAAGAAAATTTTGCGGGCGAGTGTCGCCTCCTTTCTAGAAAATTTATCTTCGGTGGTTCCATCAGATCATCAGATGAGGGTCAAAAATCACGACATTGAAAATTCGCGGATGAAAAAGTGGAGCGCGAACGTACTTCTTTTTGCCTTTTCCGATCGTTTTTTTGTGAAATTCGCGAATAATTAAGATTACCCTGATTGCTTTGTGAAAGAACAGCGAGTATAATTTTATTACCGTTCTTTTGTCTGCCCATTTTGGAAGGTGGTCGATTGGTGAAACGATACCATTGTTTTTCTGCGGTTCAATTCGCTTCACGAGAGGCGCACTTTCATTGGAAGGTGAAGAGGAGACAAAATTAACGATTATGAATCACGTAATTCTCGTTTTAAATTGAACTTTTACTTTTGGACCGAACATGCAGACCCGAGAAGATTTAATTTGTGATGTTTAATCATTTGTAATTGTCTGCATGTTCTGTCATATGGCTACCAAATAACAAGAACACTTTCTTTTATATACCTATATCTCCAACAAGTAATTATACAAATCATGTTTAGTAATGTACAGCCGATAAAGAATGACGGCGCTGTGATCGTTTAAATCGTTTTAAATGACAACATCATGATGTCTCACAGGAAGATTATTCTAAATTTAAGAAAGCACAATGGTTCAAGTGTATGATTTATAACTTTCACCAAACGGTGTTCAAAAATTAGTAGTACTTTCCGAAAGGAAAACATTTTTAAATGTTTTAACGCTTTGCAAGGAAGACAATTACACGGAAAAGGCGATATTTTTCTGAAATTTATGAATCGAATTTATATATATATGTTTTGAATTGTTTCCTTTAAACGAACTGTCAAATTCAAATACGAAAAAAAATTTTTATGTAAGGAACAACATTTCAAATACATAGTTAGCAGCTTGGTATTGCCGTAGTAATGAAAATGTAGTTCCACTTTATTAAATCTCTACATTTTTTGGCAACCCATACAAGAGATCTTCTAACGTACACCAAATAATGTTTGCAGTATATATCTACTTGAATCTTTAGACCGTTGAAACGCTCTTTTTATGTGCACATTAAAAAAAAGTGCTAGTAGCTAATGTGCGAATAGATCACGAGAAAATGACTTCAAATGAGTTTATTTTTGCTGCTCATATCATTAACGCTTTTTTGAAAAATTGGCATACGGAGTACCGACCAAATTAGGCACCCTGATTTTTTTTCACTGAAATTAGTGAATTATCGTGGATTCTTATTTTAGAAATGCATGTTTTTTTTATATTGAAGATATTGCATACTAAATTGCGTGAAATGTTGCAGGGGATGATCCTTCCGGAGGATTTGTTAGGGCTTTTAATATATTTTTTTAAGATACATTCGTTTCACCAAGATGGCGCTGTATAAATTAGCCAAGAAATATTTTTTGTCATACCGAACGAGGCTATTTTTTTTTGAACGCGGGTGCCGTGTTCGCGTATAAGGGTTCTGCGAGATTCGAATTATGTTTCTCTAAAGAGAGAATATCCGAAACTCGATGTAATTGGAAAACCTCATCCATTTTGGCACTCAAAGAGCAAGTTGCAGGAATTGCAATCTCGCACAGTTTTCAATCCAGCTGGAACCGTGTAAGATGTTTTTAAATACAGCAAGATCCCTTTGGATCTGCGCGGGATTAGACTTTCAATGTACAGTTTATTATATACTAGCTGATATGTGCCCGGTCTTGCTCGGGATTTTTTAAAATAAAGCAATGAAGTTGTGAATTCTTGCTCATCGTTTGGGTGCCATAATTGACTTGATAGCGAAAGTAATGCCTTGTGACGACTATTACTATCTATAAACAAAGAAACATTCATTTTTAACTTTATTTCATTCTAAACATTTAATTTTTCAAAACATATCTAAATAATAAAGTTCTTAAGTACCTACTAAGTGTTTTCCATTTTGAAAATATTCTACCCAAACAAACCTTCGTCTTTTGAATGTGTAATCTGTGGCTAACCAGAGTAGTATATCTATGGACTAACCTCAATACAACATGGCGGGTTCAATGTTTTTCATACTAATTTTAAAACGTTATAGCAACAGTTTTACATATTGGATTTCATTCGAACTACTCTCTAAACCTTTCCGGCACTAATGAGAACAAACGTTGCTATTTTCAGCGAAACCGGTCTGGTAATTTTCGAGAAAATTAAGGACAGACAGACAGATAAACATTCATTTTTATATATACAAAACCAGAAGCATTAATACATAATCCTAGTTACCCTATGAATGGAAGAAATAACAACAAATAACCACTTATTATCATATTATGTATGTTATTAAAACAATAAAAGTTATGTTGAATCTGTCATACTTATTCGCATATACATATTAAACGTTTGACGGCCTCCATGGTCGAGGGTTAAGGCTTTCGACTACGAATCCGAAGGTCGCGGGTTCAAATCCCGGCGTGCGCCAATAAATTTTATTTAGTTAATTTGTGCTGTTTCACGATTCATTAATTTAAAAATAAAATTCAGTATATTTGCCACTCTGGGAAGATACTCTCAGTATCGCCTTGGTGAAAGACCACCATTCGGAATTGAAACGTTGCTTGAAATGGCTTTTAGCCGTGTTTGGTAACCAGAACCGAATATCCAGGTATTTCCCCACCTTCCTCTTTCTCTTCTCCTTCCCCTCGCAATACATTCAGCCTCACAACATTCCCCAATTGTAATTGCCATAGTCACACTGGCTCCAGACGGTTGGGAGCAGTTGAAACTCCTGTATGGTATTCATATAAAAAATAACACGTAATATTACGGTTAATGATTAAACACGTTATCAAAATATAACAAAAATCCATAAAAACTGGCATAAATAATAACCCAATAAAAATAATCCTTGCTCGAAATACGATCTTGAGAAACAGGCACTATTCAACGTCTCATCTCCCAACCTGCTTCTCAAAGAGCTACGTATGTAGCCCAGCCTCTACGCTTGTTGGAGATATGGTCATCAAGTAATTTTCCTATTTTATTTATTAACTCACTCCGTCACTTTCGAAGGTTGACAATTCCTTCTTAAATAATTTTTCAAAATACTCGACATCTTGCACCTTATTTATTTTTGTCCGTTTTTCTTCTCTTTCAGTGTTTTCATTTATAATTCTGCTTTCAGCGACAGATTAGTTAGTATTCAGAATCTTCATCTCCGGATTCGTTAATTTCCTCTATATTATAAACTCTTGTCATGGAACGTAACATGATTTTTTAGTGTAAATTCCGTAAATCACGCGGATCCCGCAATAATACGTGCAGGATCCCGCATGCGCTAAAATAGTGCGGGATCCCACTTCCCTAGCTGGTTGGCATTATTTTGATGTATTTGTAATATTTTTAAATGCCATTCGATGGACATTTAAAAATATTACAAATACATGGCCCATGGAGAGATTGTGCGTGGTAGTTAGGCCTTATCTTTGACATTTGGGGAATGTAATGAGTTATATTCTGAGGCTGTTAAAGAGGATTGAGACGTAATAGTAAGAGGATGAAATTTTAATGGTGGTCTTTCACCAAGGCAATACTAGAAGTATCTTCCCTTCAGGAATGAGGTGTAAAAATGTTTACTTTCTTTTATTTAGAACAAAGTACCTGACGTTGCACGTGGTTATGAATGGTTTGGATTAAAATTTTGAAGTCGTGTTGTATTACCCCTACCACTATCCTTACCCTTACCCCTAATAATTACCCCAGTAATTTTCCTCTTATTTTGGGCGTCAAGTGTGCAAAATTCCATCAGGTGTGAAAAAGGTGGATGGGATGGTTTTTCGAAATCTCGTGTAAACAGTGTTCTTCCTCTTGTTTTGAAGGTCAAGTGGGAAAAATTTCATCAAGCTCGGAATAAAACTGTAAATTTGTACACAAAACAAACAAACACCGCCCGGTACACTCTTATTTACATATAGTTCTGTCTGGGAGCAAACCCATATAAAATAAAAATAAATATTGTTTGTTCTTTGATTTGGTTTCACGTCTCTAGGTCTGGAGCCAAGGGGCTTACCATTCTATAACGGACGTCATCATTGAGGCTGTTCAACCTAACTCATTTTTTAAAACATTTTAGTAAGATACTTATTTTTTTATGGTCATTTTCGGTTATACGTATGAATAGAAGTTTTTTTCATGCTTCTGTTTATTATATGTTCCCCATTAAATTTGATTTATTAATTATATTGTTTAATACAAGCATGTATTAGCTTAGGTAATCCATTCCCTTACCAGCCCCATCAGCTTAAAAAAATATTTTAGGTTCCCAGAATCCCACTGGGTCCGGGCAGTTAGGACTCTTATCTGGTATTGACATAAAAAATTAAAAAGTGAATTCGTGTCCGAATAAATGTAATTCGCACAGCAAGTTATCACATTTTTAGCGAAGGCGCGAACCATAAACTGAAACACGATTGAAAGAAGTTGATCGATAAGGTTCTGTCTGAACTTTGGAGCTTATCGCAAAGGTGGCGCTTTGGCGCGTGTGAAATTTTGATCGAAACTCATATTTAATTGTGTCTTTAGAAACGAAAATATTTAAAAGAATCATCTGTCTTATAATAATAATAATCGGATGATTTTTATAGCGTCGCTTTTGTGAGAAATCACCTCAGGGGCGCTGTACAAATATTACTTCCTATTCTTATATTATTCTAATATTACGTCTATTCTACGAATTTATTATTATTATTTTATTTTTTTTAACATTTATTTTCTCTTTTTGGACAGGCCATCATTACACATTATTTATAGACCATATACAGAGATGAAGTTAAATTATCAAAACTAAATTTAATGTTAAATTGAAAAAAAGAAGCTAACTGTATTTATTCCTTACGATATATTGCAAGACGCTAATACAAATGATAGAGTGATTGTTTCCATTATATTCAAGAATGTATTTAATATTGCAAGACGCTAATACAAATGATAGAGTGATTGTTTTCATTGTCTTAGGTGTAAAAGAAATATTCGAATGAGCGAAAGCTAAATTTATGTATAAAAAAATACCTTTAGTGGATGATATGTCAATCAAATTAATTTTATGCTTATACTTTTTTCAATAATATATTTTAGCATGCAGGTGATATATTTATCTATAATATATATATTATATAAATAAGAATGTCCCGGGCGGGCGGTGTTTGTTTGTTGTGTATACAAATATGCAGTTTTATTCCGAGCTTGATGAAATTTTGCACACTTGACCTTCAAAACAAGAGGAAGGTCCACTGTCTACATAAGATTTTGAAAAACCACCCCATTCTCCCTTTCCCACCCCTTAAAGCAGATATTTTGTACGTTGTGAAATTTCGAACACTTAATTTGAAGATAGGGGTAGGGGTAACATATCGCAACCTCAAAAATTTCTTCCAAACCATTAATAACCCAGGGCAACGCCTGGTGCTTCATCAGTTTATTATAAAATTATCAAAAAAAAATATTTTTTTAATAAAAAATTATTGTTTTAAAAATAAATATTCACTAACTAACAATATTAATTTACTCAATTGAAATGCAATTGCCGTAAATTAAAAAATATATATATATCTCGTGTAAACAGTGTATCAAACCTTGTAGTCTGCTATTAAGTACCTATTTTATTGATTTTAATCTGATGAACATAATGATAATAATAAGGTTGGACGAGGGAATTAAATTTGATTTAGTAGTTCATTTAACCTTTTAAAACTCTTTTTCCAATTTGAAAAGTGTAAATTTTAAAAATATTCAATCTTAAAAATTATACCTACGCGTATAAAACATATGGATATTTTAGAATGTGAGTAATTTTATCGAGTGTAATTATTATTTATTTTTTTTAAACAGACATTATTAAACCATAAAATCTATGAAAGCTTTGACTGCCCAAATAGGAAAAAATCCCGTTTTAGGGCAGTCAAATTGACAAGTTTGGGTCATATTAAGTGCCATTATACAAAGCAGAATGAAAAAAGCTAGTATTGACAGAGTATGGCAATACGATACATCTAGAAAAAAGTGTAATTATCAAGTATAAAGAATAGTATAGAATCTATGTGTAATTTATTATATTTGTATTTTTCTCCACGTGTAAGTGTAATTTTATCTTCTTTTGAATTCTACGCGTTGATGTCAAAACTTCAGAAAGTGATGGCTTCTGGAATATTCCTTCCAGTTTTAAAATTCCCCTTTACACCAGATCCGATTTTTTCACTAGAATACCTATGAATTAACAACATTTATTAGAAATTAGCGACTAGTAACTTATTTGGTCACGAAGAACCTTTTTTATGATCAGTAAAGTACTTGATTATTAAAAATGTTGTTATTTTTTATCGCATAAATACAATTTGGAGATAAAATATAGATTTAAAAAAGATATATTATTTCAAGTTCTGATAGACTGAGTTTCTATTCCTGTGATATTATAGTCGGTGGTCTGAACATTCGTAAAGTTGATTCGGTTTTCTGCTTCCGAAACTTAATTAAATTGCATTCCCATATTACACTTTTTTTGACATAGTTTTTGTAATTTCTGATTGTAAAAGATTTTTTTTATGCACAAACACCCTAGTCGGTTTTTTCAATGGAAAATATAAACATTTCATTACGTACTACAACGACACTGTTAACTGAAAAAAACTTACGTTTACGTAGGTGTTCGTAGCAGGACGTTCGGTAATATTATATTGATAGAGTTTTCCATCCATAAGTTTTTAGTTGGACAGACACGCAAATAGAAAATATCATATTGCTACAGTGCAGATATAAAAATTGAAAATATTATATTGCTAAAATGTTCCATTCATGAGCTTTTAGTTGGACAGTCATACGAAGAGAAAATATTATAGTACTAGGGTGTTCCATTCATGAGCTTTTAGTTGGACAGTGTTCCATTCACGAATTTTTGGGTGGACAGAACGTCAACGCACAGAAAAGTTTGAAACCCTCTTCGTTGCATTGGGTATAAATCGTGCAAACATGTTCATGGAAGGATCCAGATGTTTTTAAAAATATTTTTTTCATATTATTATTTTTTTAGTATTATCTTCTTGTTCTTCTATTATATAAGGAAGAATGTCCCGGGCGGGCAGTGTGTGTTTGTTTTGTATACAAATCTACAGTTTTATTCCGAGCTTGATTAAATTTTGCATACTTGACCTTCAAAACAAGAGAAAGATCACTGTTTACATGAGATTTCGAAAAACCACCCCCATCCCCCTTTCCACCCCTTAAAGCGGAATTTTAGTACTCCTTGATGAAATTTTGCATAATAAGAGGAAAATTACTGGGTAGGGGTAGGGGTAGGAACAGGGGTAGGAGTAGAGGCAGTGGTAAGGGTAGGGGAAGGTGTTGGGGTAGGGGTAACACATCACAACCTCAAAACTTTAATCCAACCCATTCATAACCCAGGGCAACGCCGGGTACTTAAGCTAATATGCAATAAATATATGCGACCTAACAATTCAATAATGACAGCAAATATTGTTTTAATGGCCTGGATACTTGATAACGTACGTAATAGGTAACAGAAAGAAACTCACTTTTACTATTTACTATTTTGTATTATAAAATCGCCCAGGCAAATCATGCAAGGAAATTTGGTTCGATGTCACAATCGGTAATACACCCGCTCGGCAGGCGGAAGATTCATCGATTAATTCAAGATCGTATAATGCTCGCACGGAAATATTTTTTTTCTTTCCATATGTCTTTCTAAAATATATTATTGAATTTTTTTATGATGCCTGTATTTATTTCGATGGAATACATAATAATACTTCATCACGGTCGATTGGATCGGGAATACATCGCAACATGCTGACATACAGAATTATAGGTACGAGTTGTTTCCACTGTACTTAGTGGTTTGTTCATATATTACGTCACGAGATAACAGTTCCCAGTCGATGGGCGGGTATGCGCTTCCCAGGGACAGTATTGCCCTGGCCACTAGCCACCAGCCACCAGCCGTCAGCCACCAGCCACCAGCCACCAGCGGTAGTTAGCAGCATATATAACCACTGAGCCTTCCCGTGCGAAGACAGTTATGGAAAGGCTTTCGACTTGTTACGTTATATTAGTACTATTACGTCTTTAGATCTTTGCCATTGAAAGTTTTGTTTTATTTTTGGTTTTAGTTCAGTAAAAGTGAGTGCTGTGATAGTGAAATTCAGTGAATCTATTTGAATAAGGTAATAAATACATTTTTATTGTGTTTTGGCTGTTTAGGAGTTTGCTAGTATTACTCCCACTGTAATAATTGTAACCAATGAAATAATAAACGGTTTTGAGTGTGCTCTGGGCGTTTATGCGTGCCAGAATTAGTTAATTTATCCTTAGTTCTGATGAAATTTATTTTCTAATATAGAAATTCTATCTGGTTCCTACATATATTATTAAGTGCTTTGTCCTGTAGGCGGCCTAGAAGTTGAAAGGTCTTTTATAAATTGTCGACCTTAGTTTTCCTTCAAATCGTTATAGATCACACTTCTATCAATTTATCTCTTCAGTGCTGATAAAGAAATATAAATAATCATTCTCTCGACTTCATTAAATGCTGAAATCATGTTTCTGTAATAAATTGTATATTTTACACACAATAAAACAAATAATTTTAACATTGACATTATTTAAAAATATTTAAAAAAAAAATCATACTTTACTTGTAACTCTTATGGCGCTAATTGAGGAATTAAAAAAAAAAATTGGCACGTAATGCTTTTAAATATTGAAATGAATTGTTTGTTGGTGGGTGTGGATATGGAATATGAAATAGAATAAATTAGTCTTGTAAGTTTAAAACTTAAATCCTTAGAAAAATATCGTATGTAGGAGTTACAATAAAATATATTTGCTTTTATTCTGAAATATTTAAATTAGCGCTGTCTGTGAAGGCGTATTATGTTTTGTTTTGCTCTTAAAGTTTTTCTAACGGTTTTGAAATAAATATTCATACTATTATTTTCAGTCACCACATTTAAAAATATATATTTTTTATTTCTTATAAATTGCATTAGAAGTAATTTGCATAATATATTTAATTAAAGGGCATTGTCGGTCGTATAACCTTATCAGAAAAGAGGACTTCTTGTGTTGGCTAAGGGAGCCACGATCTTAATTTAGTAGTTACATAATATTTAATTTGCTTCTATTTATAAAATGTTTTCTATGAAATATTTACGTATGTAAGTTTTTTTTAAAGAAGAGTTTAATTTTATTTATTTGTTCTGATTGGTCATTAATACAGCGCATTTCAATGATAAATGCTAATTCTGATTATTAGTGTGATATGTGTAATAGTAGTTTTTTTTTTTAAATTTTTTGTTATGTTTTTGGGGATTTTAAATTTCTGCCAGAATATGGAGCTATAACACCCCCTAGGAAACCTTATCCTTTTCGTTTAGTGTGTACAAATAATTTTAGGTTTTAGTTCCATTATTTATGTATAGAATAGTATATTTCGCTATAAAACTTTGCATTTCCATATTGATTTTAGCTCTTATGCCAGTGGGTATGTGTAAATACTCGAAACATAAAAAGTAATTTAGTAACTGAACATCAGACTGTTTGCCCACAGGGGAAGTCACATAGAATAGATCGCCACACATCTCTGTCTTGGCATATATACTCCTTATTTCTATGAAATTCACGCTCTTCTGTTATTCTGATCCATGAGAGCCTAATGTCTAATATATTAATCAGCTGACTGGTCAGTGGCTGAGTTGGTAAGATGTCGGGATCATGCGTTAAATTCCTCGACTGGCTAAGTCCTCCATCACGACACAAGCAATATCTCCGCTTAGTATTATGGTAGTAAGAGATTTTCAAAATTTATCAGGATTGTCTTTCTTAAAAAAAAAAACAACTTTATTTACTTTTACTCTTGGGAGAATTTTGTCTGCTTTTACTAATCTTATCACGAAATATAGCTAAAGCTATTTATAGCAAACGCTTCAAGTCTGCATAATACCAAAGGGATACCGAAAATATTATTAATAATAACGGTTTTATTTTGTGACAGAAAAAAAAACCCTTTGAACATAAAAAAATTTACAAGATTCTGAACATTATTTAACAAAATAAACATATTATCATCTTCCGGCAATCTTTACTCTGCAGGTACCTCAAAAGAACTCTGCAGAACTCCACTAGTACCAGTGAGGTAGATTAGAAAAACATATAATTGAATAAAAAAATTATAACCAAACATTTAAAAAATTTATTTCCTTCATCCTAATGAAAACATTGCCAGTTTCCGTATAAAAAAATAAGCTGAACACAGATATAACCTTGACCGAGAGTCGGTCTCTCAATGAGCTAACCAAGTTCACGTAACATTTCCAACTAGGTACTGTTACGTTAAATTTATTCATTACATAAAAAACGGCCGCCTCCGCACGGTTAGGTTTACAGTTAGCTATTCGAAAATTGCTCCTAGCTAGTAAATAGGTTAATAGGGGAAAAAGGCGACAAGTGTTTTGTAAATTCACAACGGTAAACCATATTAGTATTAATTTATCGATGTTTAATACGTTTTAATTTGTGCCTTATCGGCAGTGGGTCAAACGAAGAATTTAGTGTGCAAATTTTGACGGTGTTGAATTTTAATTTCACTCTTTACCGTGTTTTTCGCTTGGAATTAACATTTGTATTAGATATTTGCCATTAATAAAAATATATTTGTGAGATTTTGTAGGGCGTGTTACTTTCATCTTTTTATAGATAGTCTCGTCAATTTTAATACAAAATACCGTATTTTTTTATCGTTTTGTTCTCCGTGGTTGAGTGGTTACGATCCTTGGCTACGAATCCGAAGGTCGCGGGTTCAAAAGCCAGCGTGCGCAAGTAAATTTTATTTGATTAAATTGTCTTATTTCACAATTTATTCATTTAAAATAATATGTAGTATATTTGCGACACATTCCAGAGTGGTAGATACTGTCAGTATCGCCTTGGTGAAAGACCACCATTCAGAATCGAAACGTTTCTTGAAATGGCTTTAATTGTGTTTGGAGACCAGATCTGAATATCTAGGCATTTATCCACCTTCTTCTTTTCCATCTCCTTTCCCTCCCTACTACTATCACAATATACCACAATTCGGAATGCTACTCACTCGCTCCAAACGGTTGGGAGCAGTTAAGACTCTTGTGCGGTACAAAAAAAAAATACAGTTTACTTTTTAGAGCCTAGTTTTCATTAACTTTTTTTTTTTTATATGGCACTAGAGTCTAACTGTCCGAAGCCATTTTGACATATAGGATCCCCAATCGTGGTATTCTGGCTACCAAAAGAGGCTAAAGCCATTTCAAGCCACGTTTCGTTTCTGAATTGTGGTCTTACACCAGGGCGATGCTGAAGGTATTGAGGAGGGGTAGAATATGGGGAATAGAAAGGTAGGGAAGTGCTTGGCTATTCAGATCTGATCACCAATCACGGATAAAGCCATTTCAAGAAACGTTTCGATTCTGAATGGTGGTCTTTCACCGGGGCAATACTGACAGTATCTACCACTCCGGAATGTGCCGCAAATATACTTCGTATTAATTTAAATGAATAAATTGTTAAATAATACAAATTGAAGATTGAACATCATTGAAGAAGATAATATTAACAAATATCAAATGAAATATGAAACAGAAAAGACACAGAAAATAAAAAGGTATCCGTCGCATTTAGGACAACGCTCTAACCGCTGAGATAATGAAACCAATAAGTTATTTCAATAAATTGAACAAGTTAATCACATAAAATTTACGTTCCCACGCCGGGATATGAACCCGCGACCTCCGGATTTCTTAGCCAAGGATCGTAACTACTTAACCACTTTTTCCTCATATAAAATGAATATTTATTATGAAGCAGTACATGTTATTTTTTTGTTTTGTTTTGATAGTCGAAATGTTCCGAAAAAATCGCATCGCATTCAATGTACGTATTTATTTTTGTTAGCGAGGTATTAATAGTAGGTAATGTCTTGTTGCAAAAATGTTGCAAATGATCTCCAAGCCCCAGAGCCAGTTTCATAATCTCCCGGAGAGCTAAATGTGGGTCAAAGCCCTCTCACCGTGACCTCGATAACTCGATCCCTTTTAAGGAATGCTGCTTTTGTCATAAACTAAAAAAAAACTTGACCGACGTGCGGCGCACCACAGTGTATCCTCAATACTAGGCGTGTCTTCGGCACCGCTTTGGGCGAACAGTGACTCATTGAAAAAATATTCATTAGTTGACACGTATTCAACGTTTTCTTCGGAATGTAAACATAGTTGTATAAAATAAACTAGAAAATAACACCATGACAGGAAAAAACATACCGCTACTATGAAAATGTATATTTAAAGAATTATAGCGAAAATAAGATAGTTAATTTTTAGACATCTCTAAAAGTGGCGAAGTTAAGAATTTTTTTTAAATTAATAATTTTTATTTTTTACTAGCTCGGGATTTTTTTTTTTTGGAATAAAGTTATGAAGCTGTGAATTCTCGCTTGTCGTTTGGGTGCCATAATTGATTGTGACGACTATTACTATCTCTACACAAAGGAACATTCATTGGAAAATTTATTTCATTCCAAACATTTATTTTTTCAAAATGTATCTAAATAATAAAGTTCTTAAGTAGGTACCTACTTGTGTTTTCCATTTTGAAAATATTCTACCCAAATACACCTTCTTTTTTTTGAATATGTTATCTGTGGCTAACCAGAGTGGTATATCTATGGGCTAACCTCAATACAACATGGTAGGTTCAATGTTTTCATAATAATTTTAAAACGGTATAGCAACAGTTTTACATATTGGATTTCATTCAAACTACTCTCTAAATCTTCCGGCACTAATAAGAACAAACTGTGCTATTTTCAGCGAAACCGGTGTAGTAATTTTAGTTAGACAGACAAACGTTCGTTTTTATATATAGAGATTCATTATTATTTAAGGAACATTAATTTATCATATATTAATTACATTGTAAAATATAATTATATTAAAATATTTTATTATATTCTCAGTCCTCTTCAGTAGGGATTCCTGTTCCGAGGTAGGCTGTAGGTTGTTGTGTTGGTGTTACTGATACTTATGTTGTCTTCATTATTTTTATGATTTCCTCATCTTCATGTTTAGATATTTAGCCATATTTTGATGCCGTTTTTGAACTATTATAACTCGGTGAAATTTATATCACTTAGAAAAGCATTACACAACTTTGTGGCATGGAATTTATGGTTGTTCTAACCAAAAAAATGTATTTAAGAAGGACGGCTGCGCTGGCTGTTTCATACATAACTTAATTTTGGTTTTGAGGCCGAAATACCCATCCAAACTGAATGATATATAAATATTTTTTTAAATTTAAGGTTTAGTAAATATCTAGTACGTATGAGAAGTACGAGTATTTAATTTGTTTTTGTTTTAAATTATGAAGTATATGCCATGAAAAAAAATCAATTTTCATAATTTTAGAGGACACTTAGACAATTATTTACGGGTTTGCTATCTAAATATGATTACGTAAATAAAAATACAACATTTAATAAAAAAGGTTGTTTCGGGTCGACATTTTAAATTGTGTTCCAACATAAATTAGTCGTTTTTAATTTAATGTAAAGTCTACCATAATGCTTATTTTAATATACTTTATTTTATTCAATTTATTTTTTATAACTTATTGAAGTTTGTAAACCTTATTGTAATATTTAATCATTGAAGAAGATAATATTAACACATCCCAAATGAACCACGAAACCGAAAAAAACAACAGAAATTAAAAAGATTTCATTCGCATCAATATTTCTTTCCAGACTTGTAAAATAAGTCAATAGATGTCTCATATAAATAAAAATCGGGTAGGTATATCCGAGACTCTATTCCGATTGCAATTGAGTTCGGGATGAAACTTTGCACTCATCATAAGGATAGCAGCCAATAATATGGGATTTATAAAAATGGAGGATAATATTAACAAATCTTGAACTTGAAATATGATATCGGTGTAAATGGCGTAAATTGAACTGGTCTCATTTAGCAAAGTTGGTTAAGCGGTTACCCCGGATAGGTAGAGGTCCTGGGTTCGAGTCCCAGATGCGACTGAAATCTTTTTAATTTCTGTTGTTTTTTCGGTTTCGTGGTTCATTTGGAATGTGTTAATAGTATCTTCTTCAATTATATTTTATTATATTTTCAAAGTAGACTGGATACAACCTTTTTTTTAAATCACCGTTAGCCTCTATATAATTGTTAAATGTGCCTCTAAAATTGCGAAAACGCAATTACTTTAATAGCCTATATTTCATAATATAAAACAAAAATAAATAGTTACTTCTAATCCGTACCAGATATTTACTATATTTTTTGAAAAAAAAAAATTATTAGGTTTAGGTGAGTATTTTGACCTGAAATCCAAAATTAAGTTTTGAATGAAACAGGCCGCGCAGCCGTTCCTCCTAATCATGCAATGTAAATTGTATTTGATTTTTTTGTCTTAGTAGTGTAAGAGTGTTGTTATGGTCATTACCTTTAAAAAAATAAAACAATAACTTTGTTTAGATCACTTTTATTTATACTTTTGCCGACCGGGTTTCGTTACTACCGTACCTTCTTCGGGATAGTATACTACTAAACTATGAACTAACATACACATGTGTTATAGATTGATAAAAACAGGCGAGTGGAGGGCAAGGGAGGGGGGGGGATCAGCAGATACCTGCCGACCGGGGAGGGTGTGTACTTTGTTTATTGGGAATAATTTAAGTTTTGGACATTTATTTTTTTTTGGCTTTCCTTATTTTAAGAAGTGTTAGAAATAAGTTGTATATTGCCTACTTATAAATTATAATGTCACATCACCAAGTTAACGCTTCATATGAAAATATATTAAGACACCTACCTACTCATTTTTGCTTTTAAAATTGAGTATAGAATTTTTTGAATAGAGAAAATTATAATACTGAAAACATCGAAGTTTAAAAAATTCTTTTAATGGTACTTTTAACATTTTTTTTAATATTTTACTTGTAGTGCTTTCACGAGCTGCTTCATGTGGGTGTTTGAGGCAGATCCCAATCCAATAATACTTTCAAACTTTGGAAAATACACTATTCAATACCATTTACAAGTCAAATTGCAGTAAAGGATACTGTCGCGCCTATAATATGTATGGCCGCACGCCCATCGGCCGGCCGGGAGATTATCAACTTTTTGACGGCTTATATTTTCGCTACTATTCGGTATTTTCCAAAAAGTCAAAATGTTGTGTCTTCAGTATACTTGTAAATAACATCAAATTCCATTAAAGGAGACCACCTTATGGGGGATCAGTTGACTAGCATTACCATATATAACACCTCTACTATTATATTTAAAAAAAAAAATCTTCTTCATTTTGATCATCATCGTTATCCACATTTATAATCAGGAAAGTGAAGAAAACACAGCCATCGACCGATCTTCGAAGTGTGTCTATTATATTACATTCCTAATATGTTATTGGCTCTGTGATAAACAGTTATATTTGCATTACAATTGTATTCTTTATCCTTCTCCCGCTGGGGGAAATTACACAAAAGTTACAATATCAAAAGGTACCAACTATCAGCAGTTTTTTTTTTAATATGTCTTTCAAGAAAAGAGTGTATTACTGTTTACCTAATTCATTCGGCTAAGATGTTCATTGTAAGATATTTAAACTCGAAATCGCCATTTGAGGAAGACTCCTTGCCTTGACCTCTCCAGCCGGACTTTCTCGACGCATCGCCTAGCACGGCGGTGCGAGGGATAGATTAATATGCCCGCCACTCCTGGACACATTGAACCTCACATTCCTTCCCACCAGTAGCGTGCATTGCTCCTTGACCGAGGGTAGGTTGTATCTTTGCAGGTGTTGATTATTATTATTCACCACATCATAGCGTATGAACGATAAGGCGTTCAAAACAGATAAGAATTATAAATTAGTCAAGCAAATTCGTTGGGTAGAACGATCATGAAATAAGAAATTTCTGAAAAAAAAAATTTTTTTTTTCAGAAATCCATAAAAAGAAAACTAGGCACCCCTAAAAAAAAACAAAAATAAATCGTACAAAAAATAATATTTCCTAATTACATAATACAAACTTTAATATATTTATAACTGTTTTATTTTAATACACTTTATTTTAATTTTATTTCAGCAATTAATATATTTAAACAGGTAGGAATCGTGTAATGTAACGTTCTTTGATTATTCTTGTTTGTAAGTTAATACTTCATTAAAATGGAGACGAGTATTGTAAGTGTTCTCTAGTCTATTTGTATAATATATAAGAGGTTATTAATGTGCGGAAATATAAATTTGTAGCACAGAATTCTTACTGAAGGGATTTTGAGACTGATAAAAGTATGGAATATTATGGCTATGTTCGTATATATAATTTTTATTAGGACTGGCATTACTGTGTTACAACTTTCATTTTTACTTGTTCCCTACTAAGATATATCAGTTTCCGGTTGCGACAACCGTATCCTCAAGAAATAATTATTGATATTATTAACATTACATAGAAAAATTATATACGACTGTAAAAAAATAAGTAGGCTCTATGATCAAACATATTTCCGTGATGTCGGTTTTGTCAACCGGCATAAAAAATAATAGTTCTTACATTCTTCATGACAATAGTTTATGGAGGTTGATTACATTTAATACTTGCTATTGTGTTAAGGAAATCGACAAATCTTTTTTTTTGTTGTTGTTGCGATAGCAGTGCCACATTTTCGATTTTTTGCGGTTTATGGCTTAGATCTTCCGTTGTATTTTTTTTTATTTTGTTTTTAAAATTAACAGTTCACAATAATTATTATATATTTAAAAATGACCCAATGATAGGTTTTAACTTAAGTATTTAAATTATTCAATTAAAAAATAAAAGTTACAAGGTTAGTATATGAGGTTAGGATGATGGGAGGAAGGGAAAAAGAAAGGATCTAGTCTGTGTAGAGTAATACGTATTGTGCGAATGTTATTTATTCATTTTAGGTTTGAAATTATGAGGGGCTGAGTTGAATAACTTCGAACTCACTGTATGAAATGTTAAAAATGTGTGAAGCGCGGTGAATAAAGGTGTTTTGTTTTGAGTTAGTGTTGAAGGTATGTTTAGTTTGTAGTTTTGCTTGGTTTGTCTGTTAAGCACTCTTAATTTAATTCGTTCAAGTAATACAGGAATTTGATCACTAAGATGGAGGGCCGCTAAGGGCTCTCCACACTGGAGACCGGATTATTATAAAAGTATTGCGCCATCTCAGCTTCAATCGATCTCGGCTATTTATAACTCACGATATATCGAAAATGCAGCCAGGCTACCCTAACATAATTACATCTTTATATGAATTTGCAAGTTTCATATATTTTTTAAATTCGCTAAATTACTTATTATTAACATATTACCCCGGAGTTTCGACTGAATTAACCCTTCAGTACCGTACGTATATTTAAATCACAGATTTCAGATTTTTTTTCTCCCTATATATAGATCGAATAAAAATTTACAGGTTTTCCTTTTGCATTACAGGCCTTGTACCGGACATTTTCATTGTTTTTTAGCTACCCGTGTTTATATTTTGAAATGTAATTTTTGTGTTATCGTAACTCCCGTACTCTTATTGTTGTTTTTTTTTCGTAGAAAACAATTACTTTGTGGTTTGACATATTTATTAAATAAAACAAACACTTCGTTTTAAACCATTAATTTTATTGTTTAATGTTTATGTAATATAAAAAAAAATATATATATTTAATTGTTGTATATTTTGTATACAATGCAAACCCTTAGATAATTGGTGTTTTTTTCGAATGAAGGTACCAATAATTTCTATAATAAAGTGTTTATAAAAATCTGCAGCATCAAATATGTTTTATCATTGCCAGTTTTAATTCAGGTTTGAAAGGATTAAGAGGTTTATTATAAGTTAGTTAACGTACTTAGCGAATCTTCGATTAAAACGTAAAATTCACAATGCTTTTACAATAATTGAGTCGCTAGTATGGAGGGCCGCGTAACACTTTTCAACAATTATTTGCGAAAAAAATGTGGAAATACCAACGCGCAGTCAAACAACAAACCTCACTCGGCTTGAACATTATTGTTTATAATTTATTTTCGGTCCAATCACCTCAGAGCAATTTCATTATTTTCCTTTGAAAAGTGGGTCACCTTTAATATATAATGCATATACATATTGATAGCGTAACGGTATGTTCAACGGAACTGACGCCGTACATGTGTTGAAGATGCCAATAATTTGATATCCTGCGACGTACATGTACGATGGTAGTTATTAAGTAGTTCGCCACTCATTCGATGAATTTCATAAGGGCACGGGCTAAGAACTGCGATCAGTAAGAATGACATAGACATTGAATTGTTTCTTAATTGTTTTTGTGTTTAATTCGTAGAAATCCATTTATTTTTTAAAAATTTTAATGTAAATCAACACAATATCATTATTTCGGTTTTACATACACATTTTGACTCAGGGCGGTATATTTGAGGGGTGGTAGATATATAATCAGAATGCATATTGAATCAATAGTCCAACTTAAAACTTATTCCAGGTCTTTCACTATATCTTCTACTACATTTTAAGCCCATTATTATATCACTAAATACATGTTAACGGTCGGCACCAAAAAATGTACACCTTTTAGTCAAAAATACTACGTATTTTTGTATATGGAATTTATGTATGGATAGTTAATAAAATCGTTTCAAAGGCACAAATTCACGAGCTGTAATCTTTTAAATCAAAACTACTGATATATTGTAAGTATGGGAAGTATTTTTTTTATTTATTTAATTTAAAGTTTACCGTAATGTTTATTTCAATATTTTTTTAAATTTTTATTTCATTATATTTTCAAAGCAGAGGTGGTAAAACTTTTTTTTTTAAATCACCGTTAGGCTCAAAATAATTGTTAAAGGTGCCTCTAAAATCTCGAAAAATCAATTCCTTTGAAGATTTTTTTTTCATGGCCTATATACGAGTATACTTCATAATGTAAAACAAAAATAAATAAATTACTTCTAATCCGTACTAGATATTTATTTACTATACTTTTTGATGAAAAAAAAAGAACATTAGATTTTGGTGAGTTTTATATAAAACAGGCCGCGCAGCCGTTTCTCTTAATGACATTTGGTTTATTCTAATCTCGATAGTTATATTATTAATATAGTACTGTAAATGAAAAAAAAAGCAAACAAACAAAAACGCAGCTCAACAATGGCTGATTCATCAACCCACTTAGCGTACCGCTGTTGTCTCAAAATAAATACCGTAAGTTGATCTTTGATCTGCCCTAACCTAGTTGGATGGCACTGCGCAGGCGCATGTCAATAGCCAGAGGAAACCCAGACAACGGTACATTTGTTTATAGTGAGACCACTAAACAGATAAACCGATAGAAGTGTACTGTGGGCGTGTCCGTGTGTCCAAAGTAACATCCAATGCTTCCATACTTTGAATTTTTTTTTAAATATGGAAATTGTCTGGGGCCTAGGAGTCGATAAGCTGTTTGTGAGACGCTGATGGCATTCTCTTGGCTATTGGTATATTTTATCCTTAGTATAAAAAAATAAAATAATTATTGATTAATTCATTAATGATGAATTCATTAATGATGAATTCACAAAGTGAATGCCAATCGTTTGAAGAAATTATATAATAATTATTGTAAACCCTTTCGTACAGTTCAGGCGGTATCCATGTTCATATTTTTTTTAATTTGAGGGGAAGGGGTAGGGGTAAGGGTAGGAATAAAAATAGGGGTGGGGGTAACACATTACAACCTCGAAACTTTCCTCCTAACCATTCCTAACCTAACCCCGGGCAACGTCGGATTCTTCAGCTAGTTTAAAATATAGGTCACAAAGGTCGCCGATTTTCCGTGATTTTAGAGGCAAACCCTGACAATAATCGTTTGTGACTTAGGGCGGGTTGTTTCACAGAACTTGAAAGATTCATCAAAATTTCAAAGTTAATATCCAAGTTC
The DNA here is from genome assembly GCA_022606495.2 of Halesus radiatus. Classification (NCBI taxonomy): domain Eukaryota; kingdom Metazoa; phylum Arthropoda; class Insecta; order Trichoptera; family Limnephilidae; genus Halesus; species Halesus radiatus. The sequence continues at coordinate 53,080 of JAHDVE020005160.1, read as the reverse complement.
TCTTATTAATAAATTATTGGCCAGTTGTTTCACAGTGCTTGAATAATAACAGAACTTGAATATTAACTTCGATATTTTGATAAATCCTTCAAATTCTGTGAAACAACCCACCCCGAGGAAACTGAAATGAAAGGGATTTTTGAAAAAAATCATACGCCAGCTACTTTGATGAAATATATATTTCTTGGATTTATATATAGATATATGTAAATAGATGGAGTATAGTTTTCGTATTTCTTAAAACTTAGAACGTATTTTATTTTCCGCGACACTTTTACAAGAATTTTAGTGGCTAGTGTAGGGAGCCAATAAAATAAAGAAGAAAGCAAGAAATGCGACTTGGGCATGTTTCGTGGTCCAAAAGTCTGACCACTCTTTGTTTAAAATTAAAATTTAAAACAGAACTTAGTTTCATCATCATTGTGACATTTTCATTGAATAGCGATATACGATGTCAGGCAGTGATAAAGCTCGTACTAAATAGGCTAGAACCAAAAGGTACTAAATCAGTGGCGACATCGGTTTCCATTAAAAATCTACATGGGAGCCGTTTCTACTGTGCATTATCTGTTCAATGGGGAAGACGTAAACAAGCTTGTAATTTACTTGGAAAATGTACATGCTTGGTGTAAATTAACTCTGTACACTTTTTGGAATTCCCTGTTAGTTAGTGAGTCAATCAATCAGCCAGTCAGTCAGTAAGGTTGTAATGTTCCACGGAAATTAAAACGTGGCATTGTCATCAAGCGCCATTTTGGTTTTTTGACATTTATACGCGCTCACAGATGGCGCTAATCTAAATATTAAAAAACCCTTTTTATCACGTAATAATTTTAAATATTGAGATGAATTTTGTGTTTGCGGGTGTACATAAGAAATTTGAAATGGAATAAATTATTATTTTACATTTAAAGCTCGAGTTCCTCAAGAAACTTATAAAAATACTACATAAAGTATTAGTATTACGATAATAATTCCCTCTGCATGTCCGTCAACAAACAATTCATATCAATGTTTAAAAGCGTTTTGTCTTAAAAGTATTTTTTCTAAAATATTTAAATGAGAGCCATTTGTGAGCGCGTTTTACATTTCGTTTAGCCTTAATCCTCCGCATTCAGAATTTCTTTGTACATATTACAAACTCACCTTGAAAACTTGAAGTATTTTGCCTCTTAAAATATACACGTCATTTTTTAAGATAATCTCCACTCAGATGTCAAATTAAAAAAGTAATTGTATGAAATTCCCTCAATAGAAAAAAAAAGCAAAGTATGCCTTAAAAAAATAAATAACACGTGTGGTTTTGTTAATTAACTTATAAATACGAAAAAAATCACAGCAATTCTTTAAATGCTGCGTCAGTAATCGTAAGATTTTTGCACTATTCTAAATCTGAAGTATTTTAATAAATATATTTTTTAAATAATCGCTTACGCCCTAAGCAATATTTATATTAGACTCGCTACCTCTCTCGTCCGTATTTACATATCTCTTTTACACACAAGTCCGTTTCAGCTTTTCATTCAATTGTATTTATGATTGAAGTATGTGTCAGCTCATCATAATTTGTCCAAAAGCTGAAACGAACCTAGAATCGGTATTTAACGAAAACCTTTCAAATGTGAAAAAAAATCAAAATAGCGCTGATTGGCTATTGGATTACAAAATTACGTTTAAATTTCTATGGAGCAAACCAATCTTAGTTATATAGAATATAGAAAAAACAAAACAAACGCGAAGTGGGAGTGTTTCTTGATCCAAAAATTTGGCCATCCTTATTCGTTTTATCATCATTTCATTTCGATCAATTGCCATGGCGATATACGATGTCAGATAGTGTAAGAGGGACAGCGCGTGTTAAATAGTCTATTTTCATTGGCTCACAGGGCTAGACCCAAAATGTACTAAGTCAGTGGCTACAGTGGAATTCTGTCAAAACGACATGGAACGCACTTCTATCTTGTATTAATTATAGTCGATGCTTAATTACATTGGTTTAAGGAATACCGATTCGTAGTTTGCTAACTCAAGCAACAATACAAATAATTTATATACAACTTCTATACGGGTAGTTAGGAAAATATATATGGTTTCAAAAGACCAAAATCTTCAGAGGGTAATCATTTTAACTTTGTAAAATATATACCAAAATATGTAGTTTGAAAACCAGTGAAGGAATTTTCGAGTTTTTTTTTTAAATTTTGAATTCCAGTACGTATTTCATATAGAACTTAAAACCTTAGTCTAAGAACCTTACACATTTTCCTAACTAACCGTGTAGAATTTATAGATAAATCGCTGGTAGTATTTCTTGCATTAGCAGACTACGAAGTATGTATTTTTGAGTGCCCCTTACCAATAATATTATTTCCACCTTACAATTCTAACAGTAATGCAATTTTAAACGTTTTACCTAAAGTTCCAGTACATTTTTCATATGAATTTTAAAAAATTACACTGTGAGAATCATGTCTTTTGAAACTTTATACATTTTTTCTAAATATCCGGATAGAATTTACTTATAAATCAAGCATAGTATTTCTTGCGTTAGCAGATTACGAAGTGGGTATTTTTGGTTGATGGCCGTTAAGTACTTGGGTACTAACGTAGAAACCGAGTATGTTGAACATTTTGCCTTTGTTGAAATGCAAGCTTTACAATTCAAGTCAGATTTACCTGTAGTGTTATACCTTTACAACTCCGCAGTCACCCGGTCTTGTTCCCGTGTACTTGCGGTGTGAGTGCCGATGCGGTCACGGTCGAGAAGGCCATTGATCCGAACCTAGCGGCATCCATCCGTATTCAGGGCTGACTTAAAACTACAAATAAATTATTATTAAATTAAGTATGAATACGAAATATGAACTCAGAAGGACCTTTATACACTCAACTTTTAGTGACCCGAAATTATCCATCGGAAACGCAAAATTTCTATTCGATAGACAATGTCAAAAACAACATTTTTCTGAATATATATAGCATATAGCTGTTCTGGAGACATCATTTAAGATAAATATATATATTTTTTTTATAAATGCACAAATTTACCCTGGGCATACTACCGAAGTATTATATCGAGAGAGCTCGGCGTTCCAAGGGTTAATCATTATACTAACTTATTAACTACCCATCACACCATTTCCTAGCAGGGGTGGGGAGAGAGGATAAAACGCCACCCAACTCTGTCTCTGCACACGGTCCTTACTTCATTCATTATAATTATACATCGTCTCATACATATTCTTCTAATATTCTGACTCTTGACCTGACTCGGGTATTTGATTCACTTGATTATGCCACATCATTAAGAAGGGGACGATTATTTTAATCTGAATACCGTACAAGAGTCCCAACTCCTCCCGACCGCCCGGAGCCAGCGAGGCTATGGCATCCCCAATTGGGGTATGATGTAAGGCTTAAGAGAGTGATTATGGAAAAGAGATGGGGAAGAGGAATATTGGGAAGTACCTATAGTATAAGTATCAAATACGACTAAAGTCATTTCAAGCATCACACAGCATCCCCAAAGATGACAAGTCTTGTGGGAAATTACTTCTCTCAGGACCTCCTATGTGGAGTTAATATAAAAAAGCAACGTTTTGATTCTGAATGGTGATGTTTTACCAGGGCGATACTGTGAGTATCTGCAACTTTTTTCATTACTTATTTGTGAAATAGCGCACAAAAATTAAATTAAATTTCTGAACATGGCGCATATTACAAAAAATTTTTGTTAATTTTTTAATTTAAAAAAAAAAAGTTTAATTTTATGTATTTTTTTTTAATATTTGCTTATTTTAATGCAGCTTGTACCAACCTTGATTATGAGTGTCAAATAAAAGTTATTGGGTACATTTTAAAAACAAGTCTATGTCGATTATTTCAACGTAATGAGACCCTGTGTTAAGATATATAAAGGTACAACTATAATAGCATTTCGGGCACTTGTGAATAATGTGTGTTAATTCATTCACAAATGTGGGTCAAGCTTCTCTAGAGAGGGGGGGACTTGTTACTCTTTTCTGGTCAAATTATTTTAAAACATTTTTCCATGTACCGTTTCATCTTTTCTTACATAAGCAATCACAACTGATACAAATCTACAAGTTATTCTCCTAAATCTGTCGTGAAGTCAACTTTGTATAATTCTTATCCTTTTTGAACGTTGTTTTCTTTCCTCATTCCAGGAAGCATTGAAGATGAAGGCGCTTCTGGCAGGAGGCGCTCTGTGCTTACTGGCCTTCGGAGTGGTTCTGGTCTCGGCTGCGACCATCCCAGAACTCAACCAGTCTCCAGCTCCGACCACCCTGACATCTACAGTTAAACCTGTAGAACTAAAGAATGACAGGTACTTTGATGATCAAAATAATCATCTGCCTAGCTATGATCAAAGTGTTAAGAGGTATGCTAAACGTGTCTTTAGAGGTAGCTTTCGTACTAGGTATCATAATATTTTGTCGCCTTATAAGTTTAAGATTAGGGTAAAATCTATTCAAAGTGTTGATAAAAATGACACAACTATAGACGGTAGGTACTTTGATGATTATAATGATGAACGTTCTAAATTAAAAACTTTATTGGGTTTAAAGAAACGTGAATTTAGAAGACACCCCCCTACCCCTACATTGTTTAGCACATTCGTTTTTATTAAAGAAAGATTAAGTAACGTTAGGAAATTGACTCAAGAAATGCACAGTTCCTCGTCGGGTCGTTACGTAAATGATGATTACAGTTCAAGAAATGCTGAACCGTTAAGTGCTAATCGTGCACCTGGGAGTGAACACATATTTAGATTATCGATTGCAGAATTGACTTCACGTGCAACTAATACAACGATGGCCAGTGAACTGGTGGACACCGGAAAGAAAGCGGCTAAATGCACAATGAAAAGAAATCAACTGGAACTGAAAAAGCACTCTTTACTACAACTTTTTCTTCTTCCTGGTCGATATAATAAAGTCGCAACAAGGAAATATGAGAGCAAACTACAGACACTTAATCGCAATTCGCATACATTTAAAGGGAAAATAGATCGGCTCAATGGAACAGGAACAAATACAAAAGAAATGTCTAACGGCAACCATACGAGGAATCCACCACAAGTGGATATTATTTCCACACGCTCGAAAAGATCACCCATAAGTCCTCTTGGTTATAAGGCAGGCCAAAATACGCCATCGGTTTCCCATTATGCATTAAGCACCAGTCCAAATAATCCAAACATTCGTAAAATTATAACAAAATGGTCGGACAAAACAAACTACGATCAACTTAAAGCACAATACGAGCTAGATAGAACAAATAAAACCAATGAAAATAGTAACCAGATAATATTAAATAACGTTAAGACAGCTAGCAAAAATGATCCTAAATATGAACGAATCACCCTCAAACCTCTCAACGGTATCTCAAGTTCTGAGAAAGAACACGTAAATGATTTACTAAAGATCAATAAAATAAAAATATTTCAATCTTCTAAAATTCCCACGGTCTATATAAATCCTAAGCCAAATCCATACAGCCCTTACATTCATGATAATTTTGTAGAAATAATTCCAAACTCTGGAGCTGACGGTGGATTCAACAGACCATCTAATAAAACGTATCTTGAAAACACGTATCCTTCACCACCACCGGATACTTTAGCAAACGAGCCTGATCAAAATGTATTTGTACCAATTCCATCTTACCCTGATTACCCTAATTCGTATAACGTTGACGATCCTGATCCTGATCCTGACGTTGAAGATGAAGCCCCAATTTATGAAGAACCTATTGCTGAATATGATACTCCAACATATGGAAAACCTATTCCTGGAAAGCCTGTTGCTGACGAAGAATCTCCAGCATATGTAGAACCTAATATTGAAAACCCTGAATACGAAAACGATAAACCTTTATCCTTTAATTTTGAAGAAGATTGCCCGACGGTTTACATAACCGTTAACAATACAGTGCAACCGGAATCAAAGACAGCGAGGGACTGTGCGGATATTTATCTAAAAATTAACACCAAAATACAGACAAAAAACGAAGTAAACGGCGTTAAAAAACCCCAGTCAGACGATCAAGAGAAACTTGGAGATCCAATTAATTCGGCATATGCAATTCCACTCGCGGGTGCGGTTCCACTTGCTGGTGTGGTTCCACTTGTTGGTGCAGTTCCAGTAGCTGACGCAATTCCACTAGCTAATGCAGCTTTTGTTCCTCCCATCCCTCTTCCAGCGGCAGTACCTGCAGTTTCTGTCTTTAGTGGTGGTGCTGGGGGTGGGCTAGGCGGGGCCGGGGTCGTGCCCGTGGGCGGAGTCTTTGGCGGAGGCGCCATCCCGGGCGGGGCAGACGCTCCCGGGGGCGCAGAAAGCGGAAGCGGAGTCAGTTCAGCAGGAGCAAGTGATTCTGGCACTCACGGAGGTTCAGGTATTGCCAGTTGGATGAATTCCATTCCTGGATACATCGGAATGTTGGCAGCTTTCAAATCTATCAACTACGGAATATTCTTACTTTTATTGGGACCGGTCGCAACATTTTTTGCAATTGTCCCGATGATGCTGGCAGCACCCTGGTTGCTTTCGGGGCTTTTTAAAAAAGATCCTGAAAGGGTAGTCTTCAAATATGTGAAACGGAAACCGCTTTGGGATTGGGATGATTATTATAAAACCTGGCACAAGCATAGGCCATACGATGACGATCAGTGGAAACGGGAAGATGTGAATATTGAGGGTCGAAACGATAGACAAAATTATGTGAATACGTTAAAGAGTAAGATGGAAGTGGCTTTACAATACTTTGCGAACCAAGGATTACATTGGTTAATTGGAAATTATACGAGTTTAATATCTCGTCGAATATCGAATTCGACACACAATTCTACAGACGGCGATAATTGGAGAAAAGGCGTCAAGATGAGATAAACTATTTTTTCTAAGAACTTTTATTTCCACAAACATAATTTATTTGAAACACCTTCTGTTTGTAGATAATCCAGACTCTTCAATATGAAAATTGAGAACTGGTGGGCGATTAAAATATATTCTCATGGCGGTTGGGAGTTAAACACGATGGAAGTAATATCTGGCCAAATTAGGCTAATATTTCGTTTATTTTAAATTAATTGAATTATCAGTGTAATTTCGGGAAATTGATTCATGAAGGATGCAGTTTCTCAGTGTATCCTAGCACATTCAGTGGTAGTGCCTTAAATCAGATGTCAAAGAAATATTCAAGAGATAAGCAAGGCAACAATGGTGAGACACCTACCTGCATGTGAGTTACATGTCAACGCGGTTGTTTAATAGATTTTTTTTAAATTTACCTGCTAAAATCTGTAGTGAAACATTATGATATATTTTCTAAATTACAAAATTCTGTTAATTGTCAGTTTTAAAAAACTGACAATTGTTAGCATTGGTCGAAGGATCGCAAACTTTCAAACACAGACTGAATATGAGAATGCTGCGTTTGTTCTACCGGTATTTCAATGGGAGGTAACACAGGGAAATGCATCAGAATCAATAAATTGTCCCTCAATGCGTGTAATCTCCTATCCGGTGCATAGCCAAACGCATTTCAAGAATTTTACACGATTGTACAAGTTGAAGACTAGGCACACCGCATTTGATTTTGAGACGGATTTGAGATTTCAATCCCGTCACAGCGAACAAATATTATATGAAAAATACTTTTACATTGTTTTACGGACGCTGCTAATAAGAATTGTATTTAATAGTCTACATGCAATAAACCCCTTGAAATGTTTTTCGGTACAGAGAGGATTTCTAACGTAGTCATTATTTTATTAATTTTTTTAATAATATTTTCAAAACCGCAGCTTTAAAAAAATACGCGTTTTTATACCATCGACATTGGAGCATTTTTAATGATTTTTCTTTTTTGATGTTTTAAAACTCACTTTTTTTTTTAATAAATAATAATAACAAAGCATTTATATAGCGCAGTTTTGTGTTGTTTCACTTCAAGTGCGAGATCCACTTGCTGAAAAGTGATATAATTAAAATCAAGTTATACATATTTTTAATTTATATTTTTAACTATCATCAGAGTTCACGATCGTAGATATAATTCATATAACTAAAGATTAGTTTTGCATTTTAGCAAAAACAAGTTGCGCAAACATTGTCAAAATCTTTGTCAGTTTTAAAACATAAAAAAAAAATATTTTTTTAAAGATCCTTTTAATTTCACAGTAAAAAGGGTAATTTTCAAATAGTGACGACACGAGCTAAAAACAAGTATTTTTATTGTTTTTACATTCCCGTGTTCTCAGTAGAAAAATCTATTTACATGAAGTTTTCTACGCCAATTGAATCATGCGAGAAGGTCATTGATTTAGTGACGAAATGATTTATGAGAGTTGATTGATTAATTAGTAAGTACACAAAATAAAACAGCCAAAATATTTGTACGGAAATAGCGACGTATGAGGTGATATAAATACAAGTCAGGGACATCCAAGGAAGGCGAGGAATAAGTACGGGTGTGTGACTATCAGAAGGGTATGTAACATCTCGTATGTCAAGCCGATGTGAACCCTTCCCTGGCGGTGCTGTCAACTGATTTGACATATCCGTAATTATATCAATATCTATGTGAGTATATTAAATACAGAGTTCATATTTTAGGTGTTCCTCAGCAATATATTTGTGTGTTGAATGAAATAATTAAAATGTAAGTATTTATCGAACGCGACAGAAAAAAATGTTTTGTTAAAAAATCAGGAAAAAATTAGTCAATATATGCGTGTGACTGTATGTGTTGATAACTTGCCGAGTGGTGCGCTAGTGAGTGAAAGGGGTACGGGGTTTTGCCCTCCGTGCTTGGTAGTCAGTTGTCAGTAGTAGCCGGCAGTCTGCCGGCTGTAATAGACGTATAATACGTTTTTTTGCTCGTTTTTAGCACTCATACACAATATTTCACTTTTGTACATATACTTACCTATTAAATAATATAATTTGCATTAGTAATGAATGGAACTTATTATCTTTCATTCGTCTTAAAAATTACTAAGTTCTAATGTGTACCCTGTACTCTGAGTGTACAGCACCGGAGCTCGGGGGGTTTTCTAGCACCATAAGGGAAGGGTGATATTGTGTAATCAATTCTCTCTGCATACGTACTCCTGCGACAAAATTTGCCTGCGGGACGTTGGATACTAAAGTTTCTTCGCAGTGGTGATTAGAAACTCCGGAAGAGGCAATATCAATAATTAGATAAATGAATGCACCATTTTAGTTAGGTTATAATAGTAATCTTCACGCCAATACCAATTATATTACAAGTTACAAATATTCACAAATGTAATTATTGTAAATAAAATAATCGATTTAATTTTACCAAATGCTTTAATCATTTTTGTCCAATCTCAGATTCAATCGAAACTTTAGATTAGCCAATATAAATTAAAAGATTATAAATGGAAAACAATAGAATATTTATATATCGACTGTAAATAGGTAAAAGCCTCTAAGCCACAAAATTGAACTTTACAGGAGACAATAAAAACAGATATTTTTCTCTTCGTAAAACTAATTTTAAATCTTGGTTTTTATATGAGATTTGTGTGTTTTTCCTGAAACGATGTAAAAATATTGCATTTCTATTTATACTATTATAAAATGTGAAATTTGAGTCATTTCAACGGTTTTTTTTTTTCAAAAATGGCCAAAAGGCCAAATAAAAATTTACCAAAATGATTTTACCATAGTATCAATTGAAAATTATTCTATTACACATTACTTAAAAGTAATATTCACAAAAATTATGGCTATTTATAATCGATGTTTTAGCTTAGATCTTTGACTGGATGTTAGATTAAGACATTCTTTTTTAAGAATTGTAGCTATTAATTAATTCATGGGTTAGACAAGAAAGCACCGGTATTTCACGAATTTATTTGAAAGCTTGCATTATTTACCTCGCTAGCTTATAAATTGAGGCTAAACGAAACGCAGTACGCGCTCACAGATGGCGCCAATTTAAATACGAGTATTTTATATAAAATCATTTTAAGCACTTAATGCTATATTATTGTAGGACAAACAGCACATATCAATATTTAAAAGCATTAAGTGCTAAAAGGTATTTGAATTAGCGCCATCTGTGAACCCGAATCACATTTCGTTTAACCTAAAAAATCACTCCAAAAAGTATGCACTTTCTGTGAAAATATAATGATTTTCTAATTTAGTGTTATTAGTTGCCTTTTCAAATGCATTATTTAAAACTCTCGTATCATATTATGCCTTACCAGATCCTGTGATTTTACTTTTAAATTAAGTTATTTTATTGTACATACGAGTACCATGCGACTTATTTACTTTGTAATAAATATTTATTTGATCCAGCTTTATGCAATATGATTTCAATAAAAGATTTGCTTTTTATTTGTGTTTTTATTATTTGTTTGTATTTCTGTTGGCAATTCTACCCACTGCAGAGATAAACCGATATAAGTGTGTGGCGGTCGTGTCCATGTGCCTGAAGGAAGCTCAAATTTACCCCCCTTCTTGAAAATTTATCAAACATTTTCACAAATCAAAATTCTTTCTTGAACAGAAAATCAATTTTAATTGCCTTTATGGAAAGTTAAATACAAATGGTTTAAAAACCCTAAACAAGGAAAGGAAAAAGAACATATGTTTGGTAATAAACTATTTGCTAAAGTTACTTTTTGTACTTACTGAATAAATTATATTCGATATGTTATTATCTATTTGCTGCATCGTCTTCGGGCTGCAACCTTGAGTTTCCTCATCGGCTTATAAAGCTGAGTGATACGTAACTCAATCTTCCTTTTTAGTACTCAATTTTAAAAGCATTCTTTTCCTCATAGCACCAACCAGTACCTGTCAAACACATATACATAATCTCTTTACACTGAATTATTATAGTTTTTTCTAGATATATTATATTACAATACTAGCAGTTTTTCCCATCTGTTTTTCTATAATGTCACTTTATATGAACTCTTGTCAATTTGACTGTCCTAAAACGGGATTTGTTCCTAGTTGAGCAGTCAAAACTTTCTTAAATGTTGATGATGAATAATGTGTGTTTCAAATAAATAAATATTATTATTATTATTAATTTGGCGACAACCGTTTTCTTTCAAATCGTTATTGATCACATTTCTAGGGATTATCTGTCCAGCGGTTTAACCAGACAAACAAACAATTGACCGAAAATATTTATTTAATATTTATAAGAATAAAAAAATAAAACATTTTAAGATTTTTTTTAATAACTTTTATCTGTTTATTTATTGTTTAGGAATATATTTTTTCTATGTTTCTGATCCTTATAGTTCCATTAATAAATCGTGTAGGCAAATAATGTACATTGGATAAATCAACACACGTTTGAAAATACAACCTTTGATTTTGTTACACTTTTGAAAAGTCATTTAAAGTACGGAAAAATCTAACCTAACCTAACTAATAATTTATTTTTTTAATAAAAAAAATGCCTAAATATTTTTGGTGAGGTTATATTAGGTTTTCGGGATATTTTTTTTTCGTAATTTTAATGACTTTGTCACTGTTAAAAAGTGTCCTCGTTGATACGTGTGTTGAATTATCGTGAAACCGTAAATAATACATGTTTACTGCTAAAAATATTGTTACAATTTTCTGGAATCTCTACTACGTTTTTCTAGCACATACGAGTATCTATTGCATATGAAGGTTGCTCATGGCTAATTTAGTGTCAGTCTTTCGCTATAGATGGCGCTAGTGCAATCGTATTTGTGTTGTTATTAAAAATAACGGTAGAATATTTGCCTGTAATGGAAGAGATTACAACTCGAGTATTGCGGCGTATGACAGCCGTTTCGCCTTCCGAGGGCATTATTAAACAGAGCCAAAGTTGAATTTGGTTGCTTAGATAGAGAGCGATTAACCACTTTTATTCAGAATTCATCATTATTTATGGAGAAAATAGAAAGGAAAGCACCGAACTTAATTCAAGCGAAAACCAACTTCAAAGGTTGTTTCAATGTAAGTTCATATAGGGGGGGGGGAGGTGTTTGTATTAGAAGCAAACACTCTTAATGCCAAAAACAACTATGCAAGATGTATCAAAATAGGTTTATACTGCAAGGATAATGGACGGGGGGTGAACAAACCCACATAAGGCTAAACGAAACGTAATATGCGCTCACAGAACGCGCTAATTTAAGTATTTTAGAAGAAAAAAACGCTATGAGCAAGCAATGCTTTTAAATATTGAAAATAATTGTTTGTTGGTGGGTGTACATACGGAATATAAAATGGAATAAATTTTTACTGTAAAGACACTTATAAAAATACAATACATTGTAAAACTAACATATACAGTATTTTTGTAAGTTTCATGAAGGACGTGAACTTTAAACTTACAAAAATAATTTATTCCATTTCATATTCCGCATGCACATTCGCCAACAAACAATTCATCTCAATATTTAAAACATCTGTCCTGTTCTGTTGATTTATAGATAATAATAATAATAAATTAATTAATTATAATTATTATTTGTTTGAAACACACATTATTTAACAACAAAATGTAAGAAAGCTTTGACTCCCCAACTAGGAACAAATCCCGTTTTAGGACAAGATGGATTAATAGATTTTTTTGTCATTTCTTTTGGGTCTAACCTAGCATAACGAGGTTTCTCAGGACTTATTGTCAGGTGAACAATAATATATTACTTATGTTATTATTATTCACCTAAAGACTTTTTATAATATTTTTATAATATGTAAAGTATACATGTAAATATTTATCAAGAGCAAAGAGATGGTGAAAAGGGGTGATGAAAAGATCGTGTCGGGGAATAGGAATAATAAAATTTAATTAGCGCGTCTGTGAGCTCGTATCACGTTTCATTTAACCCTAAACAGCCAAAATAAAGGTAAATATTCTCAGCTAGATTAAGTTACCGTCCTACTTTTAACATTACCAGTGCGATTTTTTATGACTGGATTCATATTGCTTATTATAATAATAATAATAATTTATTTATTCCGGAAAGTGGGGAGGTTAGTGCAGTCCCACGCATCCCATAAAGTATATACAAATAACTTAGATAATATATATTCTTAAAAACATGGAAATGTAGAGAGAACACAATGGACGTCAGTGAATTATTATACTTGAGATTGATGTTCCTAATATATTTCTCCACCTAGCTTCTATGTTGGAATCTGAACTCTGGCGGGATTCAATGATGAGGAGATTTTTTTGGATTTGTTTACCCTCTCCCTAAATCCTGCCACCCAGGTTCTTATGGAACTCGCCCCTTCGTGAGCATGTTGGAGGTACTGCAGTGTCTGGAAAGATCGAACATCGCGCGGCAGGCGTTGTTGTACTGTACGCGAAGTCTTTTCATGCTACCCTTCTTGAAGTTTGCCCAGATATCACATCGCATTAGTACAGAACGCAAGAAATAGCGTCCTTTTCACGAGTGAACTGCAAAGCCGACACCTTCTACTGAGCATGTTTGACTTTACACTGAGTGCTCGTCTTTGCCTGTCGATATCTTCGTCATGACGTGTCACAGATATTTGACTTTTTCTACCACCTTCAGAATATACCTATAATTTGATTAAAAATTTTTTTTTTAATTTTTACATATCCTTTTGTGAAGTACGCATTATAAGTTAGGAGAACCCACCTAAATGTTATGAAACATCGAAATATTTTTATAAATGTTATAAATATCATCGTAATTATGAACATGCGTTATTTAATATTTGATTTTTTGCTTTGTTTCAGGTCAGCTACAGAAAATCTGGTCAGCAACAGCACGTCCAATAATGGGAATGTGGAGATGCGGAGTGACAAGGCGACAAACAATTCTCCAGCAATTGGAGAATCGATCAAAATGGTGGCGAACCAATTATTACAAGGAAGCAAAACACCCCCACCCACCACCGGTACGGGAGGGATCGTGGCTGATGTTCGAACTCCCCCAAGGATGAAAACCCAACAAACTAACAAGAATAAAGTGGTCAAACCCACCAGTTCCCCACTTGTAACTGAGAAAATTGAAAATTCCCATGCCGGAGTCGCCATACCGATGAACCCCGATGATGTGGAAAAAACAGCTGCCGTTTCTAATAAACCTACAAACGGCAACAAAGAAGAAACATCCACGCCTGATGGAGGTTTATCTACCTGGATTCTGCTTAGTGGAAACCCAACGACACCCGGTTCAAAAGATATAGCCAAAAAACCCGAAACTTCATCGACTACAAGCAAACCAAAAATTGAAGTGACCACTGAAAAGGAAATTAAAAAAGCACAAGTTAATAAGAATAAAACGAAAACACCGACAAAACCTACTAGATCTCCTTCAATCATCACCATGAAACCGGCGTTTGTTAGAAAGCCAGTGGCTATTGGAAGTTCTAATAAATCGGATCTCATTGCAAGCGGATCAGCGGTAAATGAAAACACCATGAACAGAATCAAAGCTTCAGTTTTGGCCAGTGTACAGAAGAATAAGAATGATGAAATGATCAAGAACGCAGCGAATGCAAATAAAACCAGCACAACGTCTACTAGCACTACTACCATAAAACCGACTCCAAAACCAACTCCAAAACCGACTCCAAGACCAACATCAACCACTACTATCAAAATCCAAAAAGTGGAAGTCACTACTGAAAAACGTGTATCACCCACAAAACCGTCTACAACTATAGCGCCAGCGATTATCGTGAAAAGCGAAATTAAACGACTAACAAAGCAACCCGAAGTAAAGATTCAAGCGGAAATAATTAGCAAAAATACTGATACGTTCGATTTAAATGTGGATAATAACGACCTGGGCATTGAATCGAAGCACGCTGAAATTGAACTGGAAGTAAGCACCCCCCCTCCAACAACCAAAAAGCCCAAACGAACTTCCAATAAGCGAAAGAAGAACAAAAATCGAAATCGCCAACCAACTTCTACAACATCTAAACCCGAAGACAATTTACCAGAATCAAAAGTTCAGCTTACCAAAACCAAATCACCTACAAAAGCTCCCGCAAAGGATAAACCCATAACGACCCAAATTTACAACTATCTCTCTAGAGAAGTGATGCCTACTGTTGGTGTAGGGCTAATGAGTTTGGCTGGAATCGTCGGAATAGCGAGTTACTTGTTCTATCCATTCGGGGGTGTGGTTCGTAGGGCGTACGATGTCAATGACAGAAAAGATGACCTATACAATCAAAATGGAGAACTTTATGCCGATGACGGAGGTCAAAGAGAAGAAGAAATCTTACATTCCCTTTTCCCCGATACCACAGGAAAACCAAATAAAAATAATAATCAAGTGCAGCCCGGAAAGACTTACGCGGGACCAACGCAATTCACTTACCCTCAAGCAACGCCAGAACAGAACATCCGATACAGAAATGTGGCATATGGCTCAGACTCAAACAGCTTTGTTTCAAGTGACCGCGTAGGACAACAGAACTCTGAACCAATTCATGGCTCGGCCTACTCAGAAAACATTCAGTACGATACTCATTCACATAATCAAAACGATAGATTCTCTCCTTATCATCAACAACTTCAGCCTGTTTACCAGTCACCAGATAAGCAAACAGAGAATCCTGGATTCTTATCAGAAGCTCTAGTGCAGCCATATCACAGTAATCTGCACGGTCATCAAAATGACAATCAATACGGAAATCAACACGGTGGTCCTGATTCCGTTTATGACTATGGTCAGGCTCTACGATACAGCCAAGACATAATTACTGACACAACCAGCGCTCCGGTGCAAGAAACCCTTCTTCACCTCGGTGCGGAGGATGTGATCGAGCAACAAAAAGAAACGGGATATACTGTTGATGGGATGGGATTGGATGAAAACAAGCAAACTCAGTTTGTCGTCGGAAATATACCAAAGGAGCTTATTGAGGCTGTGACACCGATTTCCGTCCCCGAACATGGCCCACGAAGTCTTAGAAGAAGGAAAAGAAACCTTTCCGTCATTCTTCAAGAAGTCGGAATTCAAAGCGCAGCGGATTCTCTCAAGGAAATTTTGAAGACAGCCCATAATGAAGAACTAATAAAAAATAAGGATAACGCATATGAAGATCAATATTTCTTGCCGCAAAATGATTTTTACTCTAATATCCAAGCAAAATCAAAATATGGAAAATATAATTTCGGAGACGAGAAACGAAAGAACTATTATAAAAAACAGCATTTTTCTGGAAACACAGACGAAGAAAAAATTAAAATTAAAATCATGTCAAAAAAAATTAAACGAGATACGTCGGAAGAAAATATCAATGCTGGAAATGCCTCTGAAAAACTAGAAAAAGATTCAGCCCGAGTTATGCCGAAGACAGATAAATTTATAGATGACTCTGAAAATTCGATTTCTGATAATTTTGAAGACCGAATCCCTACTATAATTTACCCAGTGAAAGAGCACGCTACTTTTTCTCCAGAAGACAACAAAAATAAACTCGATGTCAATAAAGTTTCAAAAGTCGATAAAAAAGTCATTGTCGATACAAATAAACTGGAACCCAATACAACGAAGACTTTAGCTAAAGCGACGTTTATTGATCTCAATCAGGAACAAGATGATCTATTCTCAAAGTCAAATGAAACCCAACCAATTACACCAAAAGTCACTACTACAACTGAGCCGCCACCCATTTTAGTTTCAATGGAACCACACCCGGGAACCTTTTCATTCTTTGATTTCATCAAAGGCTTGATTGATTTTAAACTTAGATTGGGCATTCGCCTTCTGCAGACAACATCTGACAACGTTGCCAAATATTTAAAAAATGTCGAGCACTCGTTCAATTATAATTCAACCGTCCCAGTAAACTCGAGATTCGAAACTTACCATAAAAAATAATTTCAGGAATATCCTCTCTCATTCAAAATAGATAATTTAAAGACTCAAAGATTACATTTTAAGACTCTTGGGATAATATTAAAGCATGATAGCAATTTTACAACAAATGGTAAACAAGATTTGTTTACGAGTACTATGAATATCAAAACATCAATAAAAAAGTAAAAGAGCCGAATATTTCAATGAATATTCATTTTTCTCCGTATTGTTAAGAATAACTACAATTTAGGAAGAGCTAAAAGAAACTTATTTTTTCTAAGAAGGGTTTTTGATTAGGGTAATAATGATTATTATTATAGTGTTTTTTCACTTGAGTACACTTCCAGGATGATTTTCTCTAAGATCTGAAATCTTTAGAGAAAAACCTCCTGAATTTGTATAAAATATTGCAAACATTTTTTAAGTTACTTTAAAATTATTTAGTCTGTAAGAAAAATTATTTAAAAACTTAGTTTTAATAGTATGATGTGTAAATATAATGAGTACGTAGATGAATATTTGTGTAATAAATGATTTAAAATATTATTAATTTGTTCTGTTTATTAAAAAAACCAAAACAACTCCATTCTTCTCTAGATGAACA
Organism: Halesus radiatus; assembly: GCA_022606495.2. Lineage (NCBI taxonomy): Eukaryota > Metazoa > Arthropoda > Insecta > Trichoptera > Limnephilidae > Halesus > Halesus radiatus. Next base: position 35,618 of record JAHDVE020005160.1, on the reverse strand, counting down.
TTACGCTATGTAATTAATTGGATACACTAAAAAAGTACACAGCTTAAAAAATAAAGACATGATTTCCAACTTTGAAACAGTTAATTCATGGTGGGGGTCCATTTTAATAAAAAATAGTCATATTACAACAAAGACATATTCATAACACTCATTTTATGATGTTGCAAAATATTTATTGTCTACGATTAACGAACTACGATTCTAACCTTCATAGGGAGTAGGTATTATAATATTATATAGTACTTTTTTTTACATGAATACCGCACAAGAGTCTCAACTGCTCCCAACCGTCTGGAGCCAGTGAGACTATGGCATCCCCAATTGGGGAATTTTGTGAGGCTGAGGGTGGCGGAGAGGGGAAGGAGATGGGGAGGAGGAAGGTGGAAAGTACCTAACTATTCAGATCTGGTCACCAAACACGGCAAAGGCATTCCAAGCAAAATTTTGATTCTAAATGGTGGTCTTTCAGTAGGGCAATACTGAAATTATCTACCACTCTGGAATGTGCCGCAAATGTGATTTATTACGTATATATTGTTTTAATTGTCTCAGTATTGTCTTGGTCTTTCACCAGGGCGATACTGAGAGTACCATAATCACGTGATTAAAAGTACGCTGTTATAAACTTTTAGCATTTAATATTATTTTTAATAAATTTTAATCATCTCACTTAGTAATAAAATCACACTACATCGATTTTAATGTAACCTTTTTGTAAACAAATTTTGGGCGCCTTTTCATAATTATTTATTAAATTTTAGGCAGCTTACATCTACAATAAATATTTTTGTTTTAAAAAAACAGTTAATAAATAATCAGTACATATTTTAAACTTCCTTATAATTATTTACTCGAATAAATATTCAGATATGATCTCGTACACATACAATTGTTTCGCGCAAATGTAGTCGGTGGCGTCAAATCTGTATTTGCATGAAGTTAACATTGGTAATGCATTAATGGGTTACTAAAATTGTTGTTATTTTACAAGCTAAAGCGTTCTTTGGAGTGTCGATTCAAAATCGAAATGTGGGTGTTGCGTAACGTTTTGAAAATTGGCGAAATTCACAAAGTCTGGATTAAAGAGGCTGCGTTTCTTCCTTCCCAATACCAGAGGCATTATCATGGCAACAGTAGCAGGAACCAAGCCAGCGCCAACGGCAGCCATCACGGCGGCACTGTCTGGAGTTGCGTTCGTTGCCAGTACCCTCCGCTTCTTCTTTGGTTTCATCGTAGTATTGTTGGTCCTGTGCTGTCTTTCATATAGTATTTTGGACTCATCGACGGAGTGGAAAGACGGCTCAACTTCCAGTAATCCTCCGTGAGACAGCGTCATATTTTCTTTAGAACCTGTCACTGCAGGTAACACCGTCAATCTGACAGTTCTATGCGATGTGAGAGCGTCCGGAATAAGTGAAAGAGAACGCTGCCGATTTTTCGGAAATTTGTATCCTTTCGTTGTTGATAGTAATACCCATTGTCCATTTCCTTTAGAAGGATATGATTGTGGATGTTCAGGCTTTTGTTCTTCCGTGTATGAAACTTCCGTGGGTTTTGCGTACTGCATATCTTTTTTCTTGTATGAAGAATAACCGCTTGAAGGAAATCCTCCAGGCTTCCCATCTGTTATGATTCCGCCTTGTTCGTAATGCTGACTCGATACTCTTCGGCTGTCTTCATATGGAACAGCTTGGTGATAGTGGTCATGATCACAATCTGGTCGCGTTTGAGGTCTTCTTTCTGGCTCCGGTACATATTGATAGGGTCTATTCTGAGATGGTTTTTCCAATGATGGTTTGGATGGTACTTCCGATGGCCAATCGTTGTCTTCTTGGGAGGATTCATATTGCGGTCTTTCATTGTTCATTGCTGGTTTCGGGAAACTGTAATACGAGCTAACTGGTTTCACTTCAAAGTTATTATATTCCGATTCAGGGTTTCCATAATTTGAGGAGAACCTGTCAGTGTTTTCAGGAGGATCTCTATCACCTCCGTAAGAATTGAAATTGTTATTACTAGGTGGCTTGCTGATCTTATACGCATTTGCTTGCCATTTAGATATCTTGCTCCTTGTCCAAGGTACAGCTTCTAATGCGACCCAGCCTTCGGGATCTTCATAAGGATGTTTATGTTTTTTAGCATCAATTTCATCCCACTGCGACAATCTCCTGTTATTGCCGTCTTGTTGTACCTTAAAGCTAAGTTTGTCTTTAAATTGATTTTTATCATATATTTTGTCAGATTTTATAACATCGGTATCACTGTTCTGCGACGTTATTTCCATTTGTTTCAACCTGTCTTTAATTCTCTGATCAGCGTTTTTTATTTTCTCCGCGTACTCCTTAAGAAATTTGTTTATAAGTTCTGGGGAAAAAACTGTTTTTTTATTCCCATCAAAATTATCGCACAATGAACCGAAACATCTTGCAGCATCGTTTTCTTTGGCGGACTGCTTTAGATCCTTTTCGTGAGTTGATCCTGGCACGACGTAATCCTTGGTCCTCCTATCACTATAATTTCTTGCGGAGCTGTCTCTTGACATTGATCTTTCTTGTCGTGAATCGTCTCCTTTCCACGGTTCAGCCTCGACGATAGTAATGGGACTTGATCCTGGAACATCCAACTGGTAAGTCCTTAACTCTCTCCCCCCGTGGTGGGCGTTGGAAGACCTCTCCAACTGGGATTGGGAGTTGGTAAAATGCACCGTCTCTCCAAATACCACTCCACTTAATAGCACAACAACGTAAACAGTCTTAAAATTCAAACACTCGCGTGACTTTATCATTTTGAGATGTATAAAAATTTACAAAAACCAACGAAATTATAATTATTTTATCAATGCATTATTTGATTGTATCATTATTTTTAGTAAAACTATTTGTTGAATTTATTTGTTTTTTTGGTTTGTAATGTGTCTTATTTTCACAAAGTCGTCGTGAGTCATTCCGTTTATCTCGGTCAGGTGTTGGCGAACAACTGAGGCGCGTCTCCCGCGTCCCACTGATATACTCCAGTTCCAGAGGGCTATGAGAAAGCACGGATAATACAATCATAATTATAATGAGTACCCCCTTCTTCACCACTTCTCTCGTTCCCCTTCCGTTCTCGCACTTTCCCCTCTTCCTTCGCTGCTCCGAGAGGCGAGACCAATCTTCGTACATTCTAATTGCGGTGATAGCTCGTCTGTGTTTGTAATTTCATGTCGCAAGGTCATTGAATGGATGGCAACACTATCAAGACCAAGATTGATGCAATTTAAATATACATACATATGAATATTTTATTTGATAAATACCTTGTGTGTTGACTAAATAAATGGTTCAATGAGTTGTATTTCCTAATACATTTGATCTTACTATCGATCTCTAAATTCAATATCAGGAGGACAATCACTATTAATGCAATTTTTTTTTTCTTTCAAATCAGGTATTTTTATATCGCTGTGTTCGTGAAATGTTACCTCAAGACGGCTGTAAAAAGTTGTAATAAATTTACTGTTGTTCCAAAAATTACCTCAATTAAATTTTAAAAATATGTAATGCGTTGTTATTTTACATGTAACGAGGTTTTACAAGATGAACGACAATTGATGTATTGAAATATCTCACGCGAACTGTAAAAATGTTCCGACTTGTTAGATATTTAACCTATAAAGATTAAATATAAATAAATTAATCAGCTTCCAAATTCGCTCAAAGGCACAAATAGAAGGTTTTTAACTTTAATTCTTAATTACGGAAATTTATTTCAACCAATCGCTTCGGCAAGACTCCTCCAGTCTTTCCGACTATTTATTTATATATTCAGCGTCCATAGGGCTTTTACATGGAGTTTTACATAGTAATATATCTTATCGTTTGAACGTACTAATGAAATTAAAATACAATGACAGGGGGGTATATAAAAGAGAACACTAGTTTTAGAATACATGGTAACTAACAGTAAACATTTTTCTATGACGATTCTATTATGTAAAAAAATATTTATTAAACCATTGTTACTAGTATGACTAATGGTTTGGAAATATTTTTTTTATATAAAAATCAATGTAAGTTTGTTTGATTGTATGTCCTCGATTTTCTCGAAAATTACTGGACCACAGCACAGTTTGTTCTTATTAGTGCCGGGAAGGTTTAGAGAGTAGTTTGAATGAAATTCAATATGTAAAACTGTTGCTATAACGTTTTAAAATTAGTATGAAAAACATTGAACCCGCCATATTTTATTTAGGTTAGCCCATAGATATAACACTCTGGTTAGCCACAGATTAGATATTCAAAAGAAGAAGTTTTTTTGGGTAGAATATTTTCAAAATGGAAAACACGAGTAATAATAAATAATAATAATAATAATTGGATGATTTGTATAGCGCCGTTTTTGTGAAAAATCACCTCAAGGGCGCTGAAACCTATAAATAGTACCTATAAAATATTATACCTACTTAAGAACTTTATGATTTAGATATATTTTGAAAAAATAAACGGTTGGAATGGTATAAAATATTCAAATGAATGTTTCTTTATTTGGAGATACTTTCGCTGTCAAATCAATTATTGTACCCGAGCAAGGCCGGGTACACATCAGCTAGTATAAAATAAAAATACAGTGATCAGGGAGGAATATAAAAAAGTTAACATGATTTAAAAAAAATGGTAACAACATAAAAAAAAACTTTTGTTTGACGATTCCAGAATATGAAAAATTAGATACGTTGAAACATTATTGCTATTAATTATCCATTTCACATAAATACAATATTACTTACATAATATGCTGTAACATCAGAATTACCATTATATTATTCTTTCATGCTGTGGAATTAATATTCAATTACTTGCATTACACGGGCACCACATGAGTTCTCATAAAAATTAAAAAAATAATAATTATTATAATACAATGTATGTCGAATTGATCACCGATTGTTTATAAAACGAATTCCGTATTTATTATTGGATGTTTTACAGAACGCAACATAAGAAATAAATGCAATTTAGAAAGGTGCGCTAGAATGAACTTAATATATTATCTACTGAACACATTCCAAAAACATTTGTTTTTGTTTGGTCACAGTGTCGTAATGGTGAACCTCAATAGAACAATATTTATTACGAAGTCTGTGCAGTCTTTGAATTAGAGAATTTTGGAAATAGTTATTTTCAGATCTAGGTATATTATATAGCCGTTTGTGGTGTATCACGGGTGTACACGCAATGTAATAAGGTTGGTTAAATTAAGTTATTAACCCTAGAAGGCCAATCTGAGTCGTTTCGACTAACTGCGTTTATTTTAAGGTGTATCTCTCGTGTAAGCTAATGCAAAAAACAAATGCGCCGATCGTGTTTATTGTCCGTGCCAACTCTATCGCCGACAGTGACTTTTACGAAAGTGCAAATGCACTACGGGGGCAAATGCCGCCATTTTATATTTACGATACCCTTGTTATTGCAGTCTGTGGAGAAAACAAAATACTTAAATGTGTTAATTGTACAAAATATTAATAATTTTAGAGAAAGTTGTAGAAAACGAGAAAAAACTTTTATTTTCGTTATTTTCTTGAGATTTATGTCACCGCTAAATTTAAACACGGAAAGTTAATGTTATTTTTTTTTTCAATAAATACTAGAAACTATGAACATGTTTTCATTTATTAATCCTTTTTTATAGTTGTTTTATAATAAAAGAATACATGTTTGAAATGATCGTAAACAAAAAAAAAAGCAGTTTAAGGGGATCATAGTAATGTTAGTCAAATTGACAAATGATTAGTCACTACTTATAATGCGCAATGGGATAAGCTGGGTGTGTGCTATAACAACGCATACAGGCATCTTATACAACTTCCAAGGTTCTGCAGAGCCTCTACGATGTTTACTCAGGGGAGGATCCACTCAATCCACGGGCAAGACACGGAAGTCAACCAACGCTACTGTCGTGGATGCATCCGAGTGGCTCAGCTCTCAATGAGCGATGGATACAGATTATGAGGCTGCCACCCTGAAAGACGATCCCTTCATTTAATTTAATTTATTCTATATTATTAACTATTAGGTTTATAATTTTCTTTTTACATATGTTCATATTTTTATATTCCTATTTTTTTTTATCTATGTACCATCCATATGACATATTGGGTTTGCTCTATTCACCCAATTCTGCTGGATTAAAAAGTTATATATATAAACTATTTAATATATAAATATATTTTTTATTTTTTTTAAATAATGGCTGTTGAAATAGGAATTGTTAGTGGCCAGTTCAGCAGGTAGCTACAGCCTTATTGAAGCTTCATTTTAATATATATAAAAAAAATTTAATCATTGAAGATAATATTAATAAATCTCAAATGAAACATGAAACAGAAAATACACGATTTTCAATGATTAAATATTACAATGAGGTTCATAAGTTTCAATGAGTTATTCCAATAAATTGGTAATAAAGCATTAAGAAATGTATAACAATACCTACTGCATGACTTTGTAGACAATTTATTAAAACAGGCCACTGACGAGTAAGAATGAACAATACCTATCGGCATGTAACCTGATAAATCTTTCTATTGTAGTCTTAATGTAAGTCACAGCATTGTGAAGGAAAATTTAATATCACATTCGAGTCATAGTAATACGCACATTACATTCCTACTGCTTTTAAAAGTGGGATACCTACTGCAGTTCAGTGGTGTTGAACGTATCCGCTCAAGAAATAAAAGAAAAATATCTTGAAACAATTATTTCACTTTAATACCTTTAATAAATGTACATATCTTATTTATTTGCATCGTGGTACAGTCGTGGTCGAGCAATTAGAATTGATACGAGCAACTTGTATGTACTTTTTTTTCTATTTTTTTATAGCTGACCCAGCCTTGCACTTGGATGTTTTTTTTTAATAAAGTTGTGAATTCCTGCTTATCGATTGGGTGCCATAATTGATTTGACAGTGAAAGTAATGCCCTGTGACTACTATTACTATCCCTAAACAAAGAAACATTCATTTGAAAATTTTATTTCATTCCAAACATTTATTTTTCAAAACATATCTAAATAATAAAGTTCTTAAGAAGGTACCTACTTGTTTTATCCGTTTTGAAAATATTCTACCCAAAGAAACCTTCTTCTTTGGTATATGTAATCTGCAGCTAACCAGAGTGGCATATCTATGGGCTAACCTCAATAAAACATGGCGGATTCAATGTTTTTCATACTAATTTTAAAACGTTATAGCAAAAGTTTTACATATTATATTTCATTCAAACTACTCTCTAAACCTTTCTGGCACTAATAAGAATAAAATGTGCTATTTTCAGCGAAACCGGTAGAGTAATTTTTGAGAAAATCGAGGACAGACAGAAAGACAAACAAGATTGTTTTTTTTTAGAAAACAAACAGTCGTTAAAAAGAAGCGTGTAAATATAATAAAAACGACATATTCTAGATCAATAAAGTTCCATTGGATAAATCACAATACCTACATAATATTGCAGATAATAAAAAAGTGTGTATTTAATATTCCTATTTTTGCAACTTTTAATACATGGTGGAATTTCATTATAATGATTAAATAAAAGACACTTTTTTAAACTCTATTCCACTTTTATTTTTAACCGTCACAGGCTGAAACCGGTCACGATCAAAAATAAAAGTGGAATAGTGTTTAAAAAGCGTATTTTATTTAATCAGTGTGAGTATTTGTCTATCTATATATGCTCTCAGCACCGATGGCCTTGCGAAGCGTTACCGAGAAACAGATTTTTGTCTTGATTAAGCCTACCTAATGTTATTAACGAAAGGGGGAGAACAAATTTACACGATTATCGGGCTAGAATAATCGATAAGTTTTTACAGTTATTCAAAAAGTTTTACGGAGTTTACAGTTATTCGATTTTTTTATTATGTTAAATATGAACTTTTTCAAATTCATCGGAATTTTCGTCGAATAAGTTTGAAATACGCTTAATCCTTACCACTCCTTTGTCGGGTGCCAGCAGAATCACTATTTGTACGCTACAACTCAGTTGTCGGCTGGCGGCCGACAAGATAAGGCGTGCCCGCGCTGTGTATTTTCGCGCGCAAAACTTGACACGTAACGTTGTTTCTTGTGATTATTCGATAAAAAACATTTAAATTCACGTTTTAATAAGATTTTGACTGTTTTCCGTTTTTGTTTTACTATAAAATAACCCTTTTGTAAAACTGCCTATCAATAAATTAATATTTTGACATTTTTTAAATTAGAGTTGGCTGACAACAAATATTAAAAAAATAATGGAGTGGTAAGGGTTAATGCAAGCATTTTTTTCATTCGGTCCACACAGGAGGCTCTGGGGTAAATAACTTACCTCATATGGATGCTGTTTGAAAAGGTACAAGGAGTGGATGGAAATCTGGGTACCAATGTGAAAATGCGGGGCGATAGGTGGAAGTCCTGCTGGAACTGTCAAGGGGTCTCTCTCATCCGGCCTCTCCAGATCCGACCCACCACGTAACTAGTGAAAAATGCAATGCATCTGTGTCAGTACTGTGTTAGCATCAACGTTTGCTCGTAGCAGCGTGATTTGTAGTAAAAATCAAGACAGTTGCGGACTCAACCTCCCAACTTATCTTGTCATTGTAGGTTCTTGAATACATCATTTTTGAGATCTTAAAAACAGATTTAAAAAATAATACATTCAACTTTTTTCAATCCTTTTCGACTTCTACCCATTCCACTATTCTTCTGGTGAAATTAAATGCTAGGCAATATTATGAATGATATTGCCATTGGCCTCAAACGTTATAGATATTCTTCCGAAAAAATGCCATCATCACAGATGACAGACATAATATCGTATTCGGCACAAACGCCTTTTAATTAATGCTAATATCTTATGCATAATGTAAACTAGAATCATTTTAGTCTCTGTAACACTTTTAGAGGAATTCGAATTATGGCAAATGCTTATAGAAATTCTTATATAAATAAATTAAGGTTGTGGTTTCTAACGGACAAAACTGATTCAATTTTATTAAAAAAAGATTCCATCTACGGATACATATTATTCCTTACATATACTTATACTTACATATTATTCCAATGTGATAAAATCAAATTGTCCAAGGGATTAAATTTTAATATTCGCTAATCTTTTTTTATAACTGCTTCCCTGGTCGAGTTGTTGAGATCTTCGACTACGAATCCAGATCAAATCCTGACGTAGACAAATGATTTTTTTTTTAAATTACGAAAATAATAACAAAGGGTATAAAAAAATACAGAGAAAATCTAAAATTATAACATTACAAAAATTACAATGAAAATCTAAGAAAACGAAAAAAAACGAGATTAGAACAAAAAATCTTTATCGCATAACCATTTTTTCAATTTCATTTCAAACATGAATTGGCTATAGCCGTATTTAGGGATCTAATTTACCAGGTACTTTCCTCTTTCCTATACCCTTCCCCTCCCCACTACCTTTCAGTCTCACAACATATCCCAGTTGGGGATGCCATAATCCTACTGGTTTCAGACAGTTGGGAGCACTTATAATTCTTTTACGGAATTCGAATTTTAAAAAAAAATTTCAAAATGACGTTTTGTTTAAAGCCATAAATAATAAAATCTCTTTCCTCCAACCGCCATTGTTGTGGGTTCAATTCTACAGTGAACCACGGTTTGAACACACCTGGTGTCTATATAAAGTAATTGTCACGTTTACTCAGTTTTAAAATGACAAACATTTATAATCGAGTCCATGCATTGTTTGATGAAATTTCCACGGTAATTATTTTACATATGAACCCAAATGTGAAAATATTTTATAACTGTATCCTGTCGTTAAGAAATTAAACTCAACGGGAATTTATTCAACAGTGCACTTATTGTTCATATTAAAAGCCGGATTATATATCAATCGAGCTTACAGAGTAAAATAATGGAATGTAAAAAAAAGCGATCTTTTTCGTATTTGCTATGCTAGATTCATACCAGTGACGGATCGTGGCCTATCTCATTGGGTGTTCAATCCAAAATTTTAAAAGTGAGAAAAAAATTCCTTCACCTATGTAAAAAAAAATCCTATTTCGGTATTTTCCCATTATGTATATATTATTATTCCCAAATAAGTATATATTATAATTCCCAAAGTGATATGTTGAAATCCAAAGGGATTTCAACATATCACTGCACCTAAACCTTATCGAACTAGCAACAAGAAATAATTCGGCGATTCATTAAAACGTCCGTGGCTGGTTAATAATTATAATGTCGTAGATTACAAAAAAATATTTTTAAATCGTAAATCACAAAGTACGCAAGAAAAGAAACTAAGTTTTTTTAATGTGAAAAGGTAACATATTCAGTAATTAGCTTATAATAACAACCTAAGACACAATGATCACCAAAAAAACCTACCGTACTTGGTGTTAACAAATCTGCTAGTAGATTCCCAAGGTTTGCACACTGAACACTATTTCCCTTCAATGCGCCACTAGTATATTATGTATGAACTATTTCTTAAGACAGAAATTCTCATAGTCGCTAAATTCATAACGCACATATGGTATTCTCGAACTCACTTTCGGGCAGTATTACCTAAAAGAACGGGTGGATTTTTTTAGCGAGGAATTTGAATGGCGCGCTGTTTAAAGTGTGGTAAGATTACGATGCAAGTTTGTTTTATTTTCTTATCTTTTTAAAAAAAATAAGATTTTAACTAATTAAGTATATGAAAATAAATCCTTTAAGGTGCTGCGGCATTGATATTATGAGGGGCCAATATATTTGTCCAGTATGCGTCGATGCTGGAGGCTGGACTGAGGCGGGCTTCCATGATGAGGATATTCCTGGAGCTGTTTATTCTTTCCCTCATTCCATCCACCCTGGATCTTATAAGGGCTGCAAAACCTATTAATTAATAATATAAATAATTAAAGTAAACGCAAGGTTCTAAAACAGAAAAAAGAGATAAAAACTAAATACGATAACAAAGAAAGAGAATGTGTTAAAATATTTTGAGGTAATATTTCAATTTAAGCTGGAATTTATGGGTATTTTCTAGTTTTAGGTTTGTAGGAAGATTGTAGAAGTTAGTTATTCCTAGAGAGAGGTAGGTATTTTAAGTGGTGACCGGATAAATCAACACACATATGAATCGGCACACTTTTACTTCAATTCATCGACGGAACCTAATAATTAGTCTTTTTTTAATGTTAGGATTTTTTCTAACTTTTAATGATTTTATATCACTTTCAAAAATCTTACCTAACCTAAAAAGTATTTTTTATTTTTAAAATATATGCATATATTAATTAGATTTGGATAGATTAGGTTATCGGCCGATTTAATAATAAAAATCTTACTTTTAATGACTTTGTAACTTTTAAAAAGTGTGCCGATTCATACGTGTGTTGAATTATCATGGAAAGTTTTCAATTTTGCGATTTTAATATTATTCTGAAATCTTGTAGATATATTAAATTGTTAGTTATTTAACAGGTTATTTTGTTCTTAATTTGAAAAATTAAATATTTTAATACATTTTATCCATTGTACGAATACTGAATATTGTAAAAAAGATTTCAGTAGAAAACATTAATGGTTTTTTTTTTTAAATAACCTTAATTATCAATCTTTGAAAGTGGAATTAAAACATTATCAATATCCCTCCCTAGCCAATGCCTAATTCCGTATTCTAATATAGATTGAACACTAAGCGCAATAATTTTACTTGGATTTGGCCGCTAGTTTGGAGGGCAGAAAATGAATTTCTACATTTTATTGTCAAACTGTAAGCAAAGTGAAAGAAACATTGCCCTAAAGCCTTTTCCTGCGCAAATAAGAGAATGGTTGATGTTAATAATCATTAAAAACACAAGAATCTCAAAATGACATTTAATGTATCATTCATGTAGCATTGTATCAAAAACAACATTTTTCCGAAGAAAATGATCAGATGCCTAGTTAGCCATTGTTTTGCAGGTCTTTTGTACTAATTAAATGATCATGTTTTCTGGACCGGTGCCTCACGCGCGACGAACAATTGCTAGTCTATTATAGATTCTCATTGTCACCGTTCACATGGATGAATACGAATACTGAACACTTGTTATTCATGAGGGTTGTAATTTTTACATGAGTTTATCGGAGCTTTTCTCTATTCTTTGGCAGAGAGGCATGACGAGTAAAATAAATATGTGCACGATTCTCTTATCCGAAGAGCTACGCGCACAATCTATTATTTAGTGGAACAATGCGGAAACACATTTTAAAATTTTTATAAACAATAATTATTAGCCTGAAAACACTCATCCAAATTGAAAAAACCTTCCGAGCAAAGATAAATGTCGCCGGCAGGACTCGAACCCACACCCTTCTAATATCCGGTCAGATGCTGTACCATTGAGCTACGTCGGCTTATCGCAAACCCGCCAAGTTAATCAATATATACTAGTGTTTCATTCAATAATTACGGTTTTTATTATATTTCACCTGTAAACAACCAACTTTATTTGTATGAGGAAGGCTTGTAACGGCTAAATCCCTCACTAGGTGGCGTCGAGACAAATTATGTCTTCATTTTATTGGTGAAAAATGTTTGACTTGTCAAATATTTATTAATTGATAAACTAAAGTTTTTAAGACAAGATTTTTGTGCATAGCGCAAAGGGTAACAATTATTTTTATAAACAATAATTATTAGCCTGAAAACACTCATCCAAATTGAAAAAACCTTCCATAATAATAAAATAAAAATAAAATAAAATAAAAGATAAATGTCGCCGGCAGGACTCGAACCATCGAAAAGATGAGTGTTTTCAGGCTAATAATTATTGTTTATAAAAATAATTGTTACCCTTTGCGCTATGCACAAAAATCTTGTCTTAAAAACTTTAGTTTATCAATTAATAAATATACATTTTATAATGTTAAATTTTTTTCTCTCTAAATCCGTATTATATCTTCCATTGTATTATCTATAAATCCTCATAATATCGTCCAATTTATTCTCTCTGAATCCTTATTATATCTTCCATTATATTATCTGTAAATCCTTATCACACCGTCCGTTTTATTCTCTCTAAATCCTTATTATATTGTCCATCGTATTATTTGTAAATCCTTATCATATCGTCCAATTTATTCTCTTTAAATCCTTATTATATCTTTCATTTTATTATCTGTAAATCCTTATCACATCGTTCATTTTATTCTTTCTAAATCCTTATTATACCGTCCATCGTATTATCTGTAAATCCTTATCGTATCGTCCAATTTATTCTCTCTAAATCCTTATTATATCTTGTATTGTATTATCTATAAATCATTATCAAATCGTTCATTTTTATTTCTGTAAATCCTTATCATATCAATTTTGAGTAGAAATATTTTTCAAACCCGCAAAAATGAATACATGTTAATTCCTTATACCACGCCTACTTAACTTTAATTTAAAGTTAATTGCGTGCCCTTTTTAGCGTTTTTGAAGTTACTGCCTTTTAACAAAAAAAAACACTTCAATCTCACTCTCCTTTCTGAAATTATACTGTTACCAAAGAAAATGCATCTTGAGGTAAAAAGGCGAACTATCGGGCCTTACTTGTCTCTAATTCCTAGAAATTAAAAGGTTCTACATATCCCGACTTGTAAGAAAACGAATGTCTCCAATTAACATTTTAAATTATTATACAATGCATTCATTTGACGCCGAATGAAATTGAATTTCCGTGAAATAAATTCCAAATTTTAATAGATAAAATTTATCTTACTTCGGGCATACAGACATACCGACAGAACATTATCTCGTTTCATCTCTTCAGTATTGTAGAAGACTGAATGATTTTTTATGTCAAAGAAGGCCGGCAAATATATTGGTTACTTTGGTCTGGATCGCACGTAAAAGTTATAACGTAACAAAATTCTAAAGGGAAGCTACCGAACCGAGTGATTTAAACACTGAGTAGTTGTTATTATTCTGCGGTTCAGTTTTCTCTTTCTCATTGCACCGCAAGGTAGTGCTACCTTTGCCTTAGCTGATGGTAAAGGTAGGTCGAACCGGGTCATTTCCCACTCTACCACATAAAACTGCCTATAACCACACATACCTAAATTAAATAGTATATTTTAATTACTGTAAACCATCCAGGGGCATGCCGTAACATTTTTCACAACTAAAAGGTTTCGGTTAATATTTATAGAGCTGAACATGTTTTTTGAAAAAAGAAATGTAACTTAAATTAATCTCCTCGGTCGAAAATAATATAGACCAGGCGGATTTTTAGTTAAAGTTTTTGTCTATAAATTTGATTGTTCTTTACTTGAGCTTTTGGGTAGACCTGAGTATTTCATTTATACGATAACGCGTATTTCTTCATTTTAACGCGAATAACACGAAATTCCCAATATTCGAGTAAATTGCTATTTTTACACTTTATTCTGGTATTTTTAAAAATACGTTCCATATATTTATGTGTCTATGTTTTGACGAGCTTGAACAGCCATAAAATGGAACGAAGCTATCTATATGTCGAAACCGGTGCGTACTGTAAATATTTTATCGACTTCTGTGACTATTTTTAGTTTTTATTATTGTGACAGCTGTTTCGCCGTTTAAGGCCATTTTCAAACTAAGGGTTCAAGAGTTTGAAGAACTTAACAACGTTTTTGATTTTTTTTTAAAACACAATTTTTCCGGCACCTCAAGATTTATTATGAAATGCGATATGTTAGGTGGGTAAGGGTAGTTAAATATTTGAGTTAAAATAGGTATAGATAACTGACTCCGGAGACTTATATGATATTCAACGAACTGAACACTTGTAAGAACGAGAAGAACGAGAAGAACGAGAAGAACGAGAAGAATGAGAAGAATGAGAAGAATGTGAAGAACGAGAAGAACGAGAAGAATGAGAAAAACGAGAAAAAACGAGAAAAAGTGAGAAGAAGTGAGAAGAACAAGAATAACGAGAAGAACTGAGAAAAACGAGAAGAAAGAGAAGAAGTGAAAAGATAATGTCTACTTTCTATATTGGTACTTTGAATCTAGAGAAACTCATGACACGCAACAAAATTAGAGTAAATTGAACAAACTAAATCGCAAAACATTATTTCGTCACCAATAATGCTGCAGAGAAACCACGCGACGAGAGAATATTTCATGCTCCATGGCCTTAATATTTATTCTTCATGACATTATTTTCTTTAATTGAATATAATGTCTAATATTTTCTGTGATATTAATGCAATGCATTGTTTATCTTCTCTGCTAGCGATGCAAAAACTGTTTGTTTTTTTTGTTTAAATCTTTGCAAAGGTTAAATTAAATAGTAAGTATAGAAAGCGTTCAATAATACTTATTTTTATTCTTCAATCTCTACCAACCTTTTTACGCTGGTTTTGCCGTGGAGAATGAATAGACTGTCAATGTATCTAATTTATTTCAAGGCGCATCTTTTGAGATGTCAAATATTTTTAAAACACTCAAAATCTATGGCTGGTCGGTTTTGTGGTGAGAATGTCAAATGACAAAAGAAGACGAGTTTACCGTACATACTTTTATATTCTATTCATAGTAAACCATAACTAATAGTAATAAAAATATCAACCAATTAAAAACTTTCCCAAAAATTAATAACAGTATTTAAAAATAACATTTTCAAAATGACAAATGGGTGGTTTAAATATTCATATTTCTTTCATAACAATATGTTTTTACATTGAACAATAATTATTACAGCTTAAAGTTTCCCGAACAAAGTCAAAATTTCACCAAAATTGAAACAAATACATATTTAAAATACAAAACAAAATCGACAATTCCATACAAATTTATTTATTAATTCCAAACAGAATACGCGCGGCCGGGACCCGTGACGTCAGATGTTCCGAATGCAATGGTATCAACAAGGTGTTTCGATGAGATGATTTTTCATTCACTTTTAAATAACGATTCATAAATTCCACGTATAATAAAACTTGTACATTCCGAATCGGCATTTACCTTTAAAAAATATTCTTATTTTTTTTAAGCCGTAATATTTTCCACTTTTCACAATGAAGTCGTGTTTATGGTGAACTTACTTTATGCGTACTTTTCAATCTTATACACCCGATTCAAACTTGTTAGACATGAAATTGAAAGTACAAAATTTTTTTATTGTAATTTATAAAAATTATGTAAAATTAATTTTGTTTTCTAGATTTGATGCCACTTTAATTCTTTGGAAGAAAATGTGTTCGGTCACTTATAAAGTATGAAGGTTGAGATTTCTTAGATAGTCACCGCCAGCTACTGGTTCAAGCACTTTTCTTCCGGATCGCCTTCTCAGTTGTTTCACCCGCTAAGTGGGTCGCAGTGGTAAATTAAAAGGAATGCTGGGTAAATGGTTACAAGAGTAAAATTAGGTGGCATTTAACGGGGAGAGGGACGTCGGAGAGTTATTATTTATGAATTCAAAATAATGACAATATTATTGTGCAATACGATAAACATGATGTTTTTAAAGAGAAAAAGTTCTTAAAAACTTAAGACAAGATTTTTGTGCATAGCGCAAAGGGTAACAATTATTTTTATAAACAATAATTATTAGCCTGAAACACTCATCCAAATTGAAAAAAAACTTTTCGAGCAAAGATAAATGTCGCCGACAGGACTCGAACCTGCACCCTTATGATGTCCGGTCAGATGATATTAGCTCAACGGTAGAGCATCTGACCGGACATCAGAAGGGTGCAGGTTCGAGTCCTGTCGGCGACATTTATCTTTGCTGAGAAAGGTTTTTTTCAATTTGGATGAGTGTTTGAGGCTAATAATTATTGTTTATAAAAAGAAAAATATTTATTTCATTTTTTTTTTAAATTTGAATGGGCTTAGCATTTATCAAAATCTAATAAAAAATATTACTTTTTATGACCGTCCTAAAGTATGTTTTACAAAATATTTAAAATATGAATATGATAGATAGATAGATATAATAGATTAAAAGACGTGTTGTTCGTTACCAACTTAAAATTTTATAACAAAAAAAACGAAAAACCAGTAGTGAAACCGTAATAAGTGGATTTGTTTGGCCTGTTTTGTTACAGAACAAATATTTCACTTATTAAGTACAATTCTTAAATATAAAAAATAACTGTTTCCAAATACTTATTTCTTTTAATCTCCACTTACCCGGGTATACGTTCGGCCCCACCTGCCTCGCAAAGGTGTTGCTTCATTTCCCGCTGGCGCATGACGCCCCATATTCCGCCTTCAAGATCAAGGTGAGTTAATTAACTAATAATTTCCTTTGCAATGGATATAATTTGAACCTAAGACAGCCATCAATCGGTCCATTTTACCCCACTTTCCGTTTTTGATTCTATTTTATCTGTTGGAATATGTAGTTAATAAACTGTGTTATTAATACCAGGCAATGCTATTCTACGTATTTTATGGAAATTATCAGTGCGTTTCGTGAAAATATACGTTTTTATCAATGGGATAAATTTTTTTAAATCTTTGATTTTCTAAACTCCTTGGCGGTCATTCACACAGCCGAGGAGCCACTAATTATCCCATAATATCTGTTAATTAAGGATATCCACTTCCTAAAATTCGAATAAAATCACGAACTCCTTATGCAGGTGGCAAAAAGGTTGAAATTTCCGCTTAACACCGGCTGGCTGCATGTTTCGATTTCGCAAAAAAAAAATCACCAAAATGCATGTTTAATTTTATTCTGTAAAACTCTGGCATAAATATTAAAATGTTTTTCGGTCATATTCTAAAAAACTTATTTTTCCACAGTGAACGATACGACAATATCGGAATAAGGGTTCGTAAGTAGGAAATTTTGTAATTAAAACATTTTTTTTTAGTCTGATACTTAAATTTTTTCTTGGTTTATAAGAAGACTCCCCAAAAAAATGCTTTCTTAAATGAAAGGCCAATGTGTGTTTCTACTTGCTGTTTTTAATTAAATCATCTAAGATATTTCCAAACCATCAAACTTTCAAAGCAAAATAAATATATTTTGCATTACTTTCCATTGCATCTGAAAGTCCGGAAGTATTTTTTTTTTAATTTACAATTTAAAGGTACAGATAATATTATGGTTATGGATTTATTGTCATTTTTGGGAATGTTGTGTGGAGGATTATTTAGAGGAGGGGAAGGAGGTAACCTGGGTCTTGAAGAGGACCATGTTGTAGGAGGGAGGAAACACAAAGACCGGCAAATTATTCCACAGCCGAGCTGTTGAACACAAGAACCCGTTCCCATGTCACAAATATCAACTGTGAACAAATGTTGCGATTACTTAGCCCACCCAAACCGTATGTACTTATATTTGAAAATATATAGATTAGAAAATTTTGGCGGTAATTTTAGAAATTGTCGGTTTTCGTTATCCATTTTCTGGCATAACTGGTTTTGCGTGCTATTTTTTTTGTATGGATTTTAGCTACTCGTTCAGGCGGAAGTCATTTTCAAATTTTGAAAGATGATTTTTGTGCATAATGTCGACCGATTTTTTCCTCTCGAAATTTTTTGAATTCATGCTTTGAATATAAATTTTCATTTAATTTAAAAATTTTAGAATTAATATTTTTATCATTTTTTTTTTATATAGTGTATGATTTGTCATTTTATGTAAAAATCGGCCAAAGAGACCTAATGTTCTTTCAAATTAAATTAGCAATAACTTCCAAAGTATTGAAAAAAAAAAGTACGCAAAAAATTTCAAATAACTGTTATCAAGCATCAGGTGTGTTCTACCACTGTCAGTTTTAATTCAGGTCTGAAATGGTTAGATATTTATCTAGTAATCTGTGAAGATTACTAATAATAAATTGATTACTAATTAATAAAATCATGTAAATAAGTCGGCACAATGTGGATTAACCGCAGTTTGAAAATGGCATTGATCGCCGAAACAGCTGTCACAATAATAAAAACTTAAAATACTTGCAGAACTTAATTATAAAATTATTAAATTTGATTTATGTTAAAATTTAAAAAGATTACAGGAGTGTTTACAACACAAAATTGTAGGTTCTTGAACTATTAACTTAAATCTTGATAATATTACCCTTTTCTGGACTTTACCGGGAAGAAGACTAATCGGTCGGTGATTTTGGGCAAGAATGGGATTTTTGACAGTTTTTTAGTTTTTTTAAATTGTTTTTATATCCATTACTTTTTTTTTAAATACAAATTAAGTCCTCCTTATCCAATTAATTTGACATGCCAACAGGTGATTGATATCTCTTATTAGTTGCATATTAATTTATTATAATTTTCATCTACGGATTTAAGTATGACATTTAAGACCCAACAATACTCTCCGAGCGGAAACTGAACATTGTTTGTAAAGAAGATGTGTCAATACGGAAGAGAGAGGGAGCGCCCTAAACATAAAGAAAGCTTGGGGCGTAAGCGATAGTTTTAAAAATATGTAATAAAACACGGAAACATACTACGAGAAGAGAAAAAATCTCAACACTATTTATTTAAATAGCATTAAAAGAAACTCTAAGTATTTTCTTATACCATGTTAAATAACAGAACCCCACTTTTTTTTCACTTCTCTCGGATTATTCATCCTCTTTGTGATTTTTTTTCTATCGAGGGATTTTCATATAATTACTTTTTCAACTAGACATCTGAATAGAGAATATCTAATATTATAAAATTATCCTTTCTTTTAGTGCACATAAACAAGTTTTCAAGGGAAGTTCGTAATATGTGCATAAAAATTCTGAATGCGGAGGCTTAAAGAGCGTCGGGAATCAGCGGCGGCGCAGAAAGGTGTTAAAATGACAGTGACTGCAGACAAACCCTTTCTCGAAATCACTTAAAAATTTGATTCAAAATGCTGTCCAGGCCAGGAGTTTTTTATTTATTTATTTTTAAGTGAACAAACAATTTTACGAATATCTTCTGTAGTTATGAACTTAATAGGAATGTCGTCGAATTCCATTGCAAGATGCTATCGAAGTGGGAGCTTCGTGATCTGTATTAGGAACGAATTGATCTTCTAGGCTGTCTGTAAAGGTATATTATTCCCAATCGAGTAGGCATACTACTCCATTTGATCACTATAGGGGCGATCTAACAAGCCACAGTCAGTTGGAAATCTTGTGCCAGTATAAAAAGGTTTATGCGAGTGAAAAAAAAAATAACAAGGCTAGAAATTAATTTAAAACCTCAGCTTAAATTACCATAAAAACACTTAAAACCTATCTACTTGGACTTAAATATGAGATTATCAAAATAATCAAGAACCATGGTTAAATTTATTTGAAAATCCAGAATGCCCAATCTGGAAGATGATGGATGAACGCATTACAGAAAGCGTGGACTACGTTGGAATTTGTTGAAAAAGCTGGTGTGCAATTAATTAAACAAATTAAGTATCAATCAGTTAACCACTATACACCTATAAAAAATAGCGTTATAGTTATGTATATTAATGCAAGAAGCATTCGAAATAAACATGACGAAATTGAAGAAACGCTCAAAAGAATTCCGGATATTGTACACACTTTTGCTGTAACAGAAACATGACTGGGAGATGGAGAGGAGTATTATTTCAATAGCAATGGTTACCAGGGTGCTTTTGCCTCCCGAACTGCTAGAAGAGGAAGAAGAGTGGCTATATATACTGACAATATGTTTAACTATGAAGTCATTGAAACATGATCAAAGGAAAAATCTTTTTTATGAGTAAAGGAACAATATAAACATTTTAAGCCATTAATATAACATATATATATATATATATATATATATGTGTTATACACAAGTAACTTAAGGCTAACATAAATTATTTTCTAGTTTCTCTCGAATTCATCTTACAAAAAAGTAGCCAAAATGCACACATTTTTGGGGATTTCAACATAAATATTCTTCCAAAAAATGATATAACAAAAAAATACATCGATGCATTCATTACTTTCATACTTCATATGTAATAATACACATCCCACAAGAGTTACGGAGACCAGCAGCTCTCTTCTGGATCATATTATATCAAATGGGGAAAACATATCTTTAACGACCTCTAACATTGATGACCATATAAGTGATCATAACCTAATGATGTTAGACTATCGAAATTCCTAGAAACACCACTCTAACAACAAAATACTACCAAACTTAAAAATCAACATCAATAAAAGTGCTTTGAGAACATATCTTGAAACCCAACCCTTTTCTCGTGACACCAGCAATACAAGTCAAAACTTTAATCAAATATTTGAATATATCAAAACGGCAATTGACTATAGCAAATTTAAACTAAGATTACGAATAGGAAGCCCTAAGAAAGGCAATACCCCGTGGTTCGACAGAAAACTGAATCAACTTATTAAAGAACATAATACTATGTACAAACAATGGAAAAAAGATCCCCAAAATCATATTCTTACGTCACTTAAAAATAAGTCAAGAAATTCTGTAATTAATTATAGGCGGTTCGCTAAAACAAAATAATATGCCGATATTTTTAAAGGCATTACAGTCCCTCCTCGGCATGGCCAATACAAACAAATCAGAAGTTTTAAAAATTATCTTGAAACTAAAAACTAGAGCATCTCCAGAGGCCGATAGTGTGACAGCTGAATTACTCAGTTTCTGTGAAAAAAAACCATCCTGTTATTCTCATTAATCAATAATTAAAGAGCGGGCTTTTTCCGGATCAGTTAAAGCTAGCAAAAATAATTTCAAGCAACAAAGATAGCTGCAAAAAAAACTTTAATTATTGTACAATATCCATTTCCTCAGTCTGCTCACATATATACAAAATATGTTACATAGAA
The DNA here is from genome assembly GCA_022606495.2 of Halesus radiatus. Classification (NCBI taxonomy): domain Eukaryota; kingdom Metazoa; phylum Arthropoda; class Insecta; order Trichoptera; family Limnephilidae; genus Halesus; species Halesus radiatus. The sequence goes on along the minus strand of JAHDVE020005160.1, from coordinate 13,835 downwards.
TAAATAACATTCTCACGTCTCAACAACATGGGTTCAGAAATTTTTTGAACACAAAATGTGCTGCTTTTGATTTTGTACTAACTCTCCATAAACACTTATACCAGGGGAAATATGGCGCGGGCGTATTCATAGACCCCAAGAAGGCGTTCGATATGGTTGATTATAGGATTCTACTAAAAAACTGGAGCATCTGGGCATCGTAGGCAACAATATAAAACGTTTTTATTGGGAAAGATACGAGTGATCTTAGAACATGTGGTGTACCATAGGGCTCCATTCTCGGGCCATTATTATTTTGATCTACATTAATGATATAGCAAAATGGGTAATGAAGGGTACATATCAACTTTACGCGGATGACATAATAATTTTCGATTATAATAAACGACATGGAAGGGGAAATGGAAATGAATTTGGCTCATTTGGCAAATTGGTTGAGAATGAATAAACTTATTCTTAACATTAAAAAAGACACGTTATATGCTATATCGGAAATAGGCGGGGGCAAAGCCTTGACATCTCTCTAGGACCAAATAAACTTGAAAAAGCTGATGTCGCGAAGTATCTGGGCCTTCTGATTTGACTCACAGCTCACTTGGAAAATCAAAGATTTCTCAAGTGACCGCTGTAATGTACAGATCACGTGGATTGCTTCTCTTTTACGATCATTACGATCATTGTACTATGCTATGATTCATTTCCACCTGGTCTATATTTCGAGTATCTGAGTTTCGCTACCAAGAAAATAACATCTGAGGTACAGGTAATTCAAAATAGGGCCCTGCGTAACATTTTTGGCTTGCCATGGGATACACCGGTTAAAAATATTTACCAACACGCCCCAGTATTACCGTTTAAGACTATTCCTAGACATGAGATAACAAACACAAATATAAAACTTAACTATTATCACGACCTTCACCAACATAATACACAACACCACCACAAACTACACATATCAAAAATACACTCTACACAATACGGACTGAAATCACCGGAACGCATTGCATACGTACGCCAGCTATAACAAGTTGCCTGAGGAGTTGAGACATGTGTGCGTTTCGGGCAAATCTCGAAATGATGTTCTGAAATCTTATTTTTTAAAATGCTATTTGGAAAACCATTTATCATAGATACCAACTCTGTTTTGATAGCCGTCCTTAATCATTGCAGATTCTGATGTAGGTATATTTCTCTCTTGTAAAACGCTGTTATGTATTTCCATTGTATCTGTATGTTTCGAGCCTGTAAATTTATTTAAGTTATTTTTTTATTGTTTATAAATATATACATTTTTTATATTTTCATTTACATGTTTGCTCTGAAAACTTTGTTAAACTTAATATTATGCAGCAATAGTCCCAAAATGAGTTGAATTGATAACTCATGGGAATGCAACATTGTTGTGTGTCTTTAACCCCTTGAAGCATAGTGGTATCAAAAATAACCCATCTTTTTTTATCTTTTGCTGCATGGTGGGATGTAATTTATACCACTTCGAAAAATTAAAACCACTTGAAACACAGCGGTTTAATTATGTCCCGCCCACTCCAATGGCTTACTATTTCGGCCAATAGATGGTACATACGTACTTTTAGAAATTCTGTGCAACACAAGCATTTTTTTGTTTCAAATCTTGTGCCTCAAAGGGTTAAATAAACTCTACTTAGATTGAACGTGTGCACCAGGCTTTAGAAATATTCTGGTGAATATGTTTGTTGAACATTACGCGGGGCCCGACTGCCGCTACCGGTTACAAACCATTTTTCAAACATCCATTATAAATTAAGAGTAATTCGGATGTCTTAAAACAATACCTAAGAGCGGTTATGGGAGCAGTTTTCTCCGATTATAGTAAGATGTTGACGTTGTTCGTGTGAACCGAAAAGTAACTGTATAAATAATTTACACAGTTACTTGGCGTTAAGAAGTAATTTACTTTCTCCCGAAACATTGAATTGCCGAAAAATAACACTTTCACTCGAGAGCAGATCGGTTTTTAACAATGGAATGGCCATCATCATTGTTAATGATATATGAAAATACGCTCCACGGAATTTCATACTAGCGACCAAATTCACATAAAAGAATTGCGCAATACCCATATGATAATACGTAATAATTTGTCAAAAACGCAATTTGCATCTCTGCAACGCTAACATGAAAGTGCAGTGTGCTATCAATATTCTAATTTCTATTTTATACCAGCTGGTGCGTACCCGACCTTGCTTGGGATTTTTTAAAATTTTTATTAAAGTTATGAAGTTGTGAATTCTTGCTTGTCGTTTGGGTACCATAATTGATTTGACAGCGAAAGTAATGCCTTGTGACGATTATTAATATCTCTAAACAATGAAACAAAAAACATTGATTTGAAAATTTTATTTCATTGGAAATATTTATTTTTTTCAAAATATATCTAAATAATAATGTTCCATTTTGAAAATATTCTACCGAAACAAACCTTCTTCTTTTGAATTTGTAATCTATGGCTAAGCAGAGTGGTATATCTATGGGCTAACCTCAATACAACGTGGCGGGTTCAATGTTTTTCATACTAATTTTAAAGTGTTATAGCCACAGTTTTGCATGTTGGATTTCATTAAAAACTCAAACATTCTCTCCAAACCTTCCAGGCACTGATAAGAATAAACTGTGCTGTTTTTAGCGAAACCGCTTGAGTAATTTTCGAGAAAATAGATGACAGGCAAATAGACAAACATTCATTTTTATATATGACGATTCGGAAATTTTCTATTTTACATTCGGAAAATACCGTATAATTAACATCTTAATATTTCCCTAATTTAGTGACCTAAGATTTTCAATTTTAGGTATTTAGCAAATCTTTATTTAAAATTAGAACACGGACATTGACGGGAAAAACATATTTATAACTTGGCTTTAACGTTTAATTATAGATATTTATTATTTTGGAGCTACAAAATGTCATTAATATGGCAAGACCAAGAACTTTTGTTCTTCACATAATTTTTTTTTCACATATAGGCTTAGAATTAGGTGCCATGTAATTATTATTAATAATTAGATGGCACTGTTTACAATTTGGCTATACTGCACACAAGTGCCTAGATAAAATGAAGAACCCAAAATGTATGTATTACGCCGAAGACCACCAATACCGGGAATGGAAATCTCTGGACCGTCCACCCAAATGTACCAATTACCGAGATTTACAATTTGGCTATACTGCACACAAGTACCTAGATAAAATGAAGAACCCAAAATGTATGTATTACGCCGAAGACCACCAATACCGGAAATGGAAATCTCTGGACCGTCCACCCAAATGTACCAACTGCCGAGATTATAATCAAAAGAAACTGATACCGAACAGTGTAATATGTAATCAGAAATTAAATGTTAAAAATTGCAATAGAAAACATAGATTACGACTCAAACTAAATTATTAAATAAAAAAAAACCACACCTCAACAAAATTTTAATGGCGAGTTACCTAGAAAAGGGAAAAATATTAACATGTTTATCATTAACCGCAATAATCCGAAAATTCAACCGGACTTCAAGTTGTTAATCGACACATTTACAAATGATGAGTCAGTCACCCACTCAACTACCAAAGTATAATATCATTTCAACAAAAATAAACGGAATTACCAAATTTAGTATCACGATTATTATAGAGCACCCAATATTTCTAACTACATCAAAATTAAAATAAAACTCGATAAATGTCTTATAATATCTATTATTTAAGATTTCTCAAAATACAACAGAAATTGCTTTAAATGGATGACTTCATAGCTAACGTACTAGAAAATAATTATAAATTTCAGGATACCTGTTTAAAATAATTGAATGTAAACTGTTGATTACCAATAAATTAATAAAAACAAATAAATCATTATAACCATATTGCATGCACCATGTTTCAGTTAGCTAAATACAAAGAGCTTTATCATTTTTATAATTAAATTTAGAAATAGAATTCTACAATAAAAACTAACAAAGAAATAATTACAACCATTTTTTTTGCAGTTTTTAGTTTAAAAAATTAAAACCTTTGCATGCTGCAAACATACTTATTTGTAATATTTACATTTTGTACGTGGTTTATATTGTTTGCGGCTTAATGTAAACATTTAGTGTTGTGTTTCTTAAAATTTAATTAAAATTCGCTCTTCTAGCCGGTGATGGGTCACTGCCGAACTTTTCCCATTATCGACACTTCAAAGCACGTCCCATCCAACTCGGCTACGTATCTGGGGAAGTTGCCGGGGTTGACGTAGAAACTGTCCTTCGAGTCCCTGGCACAGAAGAACTGGTGCTCCAAGTCCGCTCCAAGTCCGCTGGTCCGTTTAACGGCCCGCAGAGTTCATGGCCACAAACCAGTTGCCGTCGTCACTACTCGGAAAGTTGCTGGCCCAATTCAAGGAGAGATTCTGAACTGAAATATCTTCAACAACAATATATCCATTACAGGTCAGAGATGCAAACATGCAGTTGTACAAACTAACAAGACCCAAAGAACAATAGTACCGCCCGGACACGCCGTCGCAAAAAAATAACAAATAAGCAAAGGCATCTCTGAACAGGGCTGGGATTAGAATATTATTTGTGTTAGCCCACCAGTTATGTTTTAAACAAATGTTTTGGACGAGCAATAAAAAATGAAATTACACCAATTACGAATTTCTTTATATGGGGGAACATATAAAGAGGAACGGCTGCGCGGCCTGTTTCATACAAAACTTAATTTTGGATTTGAGGCCAAAATACTCACCTAAACCTATTGACCTTTTTTTCATTAAAAAGTATAGTAAATATCTAGTACGGATTACAAGTAATTTATTTATTTTTGTTTTACATTATGAAATATAGACCATTAAATGAATTGATTTTTCGCGATTTTAGAGAAGGGGCTAACGGTGATCTACAAAAAAAAGTTTAGCCCGTCTACTTTGAAGATATAAGGAAATATAAAATAAAATAAAATAAAAACACATAAAATAAGCATTATGGCGAACATTAAATTAAATTAAAAACGACCAGTTTATGTTGGAACACAAATTTTCCGCACATATTTTAAAATATCGACCCAAAAAAGTTTTTTTTTTTAATGTTTGTTTTTATATTTGTATGTACTTAATATTTACATTGCAAATCTGATAATTAAAAAAAAAACAATAAACCTGCAAATAATTTTCTAAGTTGCGTCTAAAATTATGAAAATTATTTTAATGGTCTATACTTCATAATTTAAAACAAAAATAAATCAAATACTTCTCATACGTACTAGATATTTACTAAACCTTTAATTTAAAAAAAAAACATCATTCAGTTTGGATGGGTATTTTCAAATCCAAAATTGAGTTATGTATGAAACAGGCAGCGCAGCCGTTCCTCTTAAGACCGAATGCTGTGCGTTCACTCTACGCCGAATATTCTAAAAATCAGCAATACTTGTTTAGACGTTATGATAATGCAGTTCGAAATCAAAAATTGTTTCTTCGCAATGGACTTAAAATACAAATGTACAAACTTCTGTTCTCCTATCAAGATATGTTGGCAGTCTGCACAAAGAAAACTTTTGTTAAAAATATTTTTTTTATCAAAGGTATGATTTTGAATATTTTTATCGTTACTTTTGTGACTTAAATCATTTTGGTGTTCTTCTTTATTATACGGGAACAACTAATAAAATACTAAACTAACGCACATTAGTAGGTACCTACTTCTGCCACACGGTACGGCTCGTGCACGGCGCAGCAGGCAACTAAGACGTAGAAAAAATTACGAGGCAAATTTTTAAAAAAATCTAAATCGTCATAGGACCATTTTGGACTGACCTTGAAAAGAGAGAGAAAATTCCAAGCAATTAGGGCAAAAAATGACTTGTATTTTCAAAATATCAGGACCCCGACAGAAACCGCCTAGTGCACGGCACAGAAGGCACCTAAGACGTAGAAAAAATTACGGGGCAAAAAAAAATAAAAATTTCGTAGTCAGACCATTTTGGACTGACCTTGATAAGAGAGAGAAAATCTCAAACGATTAGGTAAAGAAATGCCTTTTTTTAATATCAGGACCCCGACAGAAACTGGCTTGTGCACGGCGCAGAAACTGGCTCGTGCGCGGCTTCTAATTTAACGTTGTGAACGATAAACTAAGCAAAGTTTATGGATATTTGCTGTATTTTTGCCTAAAATTCTATAATTTACATGAATTCAAGGTAAATCACCGTATTTCCCAGTTACTAACGATAATCTAAAAGAAGTTTACGTTTATATGCCATATTTTTTTCTGCAAATTGCGTAATTCTTGTGAATTTACTGTAATTCATGGTTATTAACGAAAATCTAAAAGAGATTTACTTTTATGCAGGGATTTTTTTCTGGATTTCTAGTAATATATTTCCATTTACCTTAATTCACCATTATTTGTGATAATCTACAAGAAGTTTATGGTTATTCAAAGTATTTTTTCTTGTATTTTATGTTAATTCACCATAATTCACCGATATTATCGACAATCTACACGAAAATTCATGCTTGTTTGGTGTACTTTATTGTTTCTTCTTGTAATTCTTCTGAATTCACAATATTTCATCGCTATTAAAGATAATCTATAAGAAGTTTGCGGTTATTCTGCGTTTTGTTTTAATATTTTATTGAAATTTACCCGATTTCACTGTAATTCACCGTTATGTATGATAATCTAAACAAAATTTAGCGATATTCAAAGTTTTTTTTTCCATAATTCATGTGAATTGGTGGTAATTCACTTTTACTAACGATACATTGAAAGAAGCTTACCAATTTTCTCTGCAAATTCCGTAAATCATGTGATTTTAAGGTAATTCATCGTTATCAACGATAATCTAAACAAAGTTTACGGTTATTATCCGTATATTTACTGCTAATTCCGTATTTCATATAACTTCACTGTAATTCACGGCTATAAACGATAACCTAGAAGAAGTTCACGGTTATTCAGTGTATTTTTACGCTAATCGTAAAGACGTTTACGGCTATTCACCGTATTTTTTCTTCTTATTCTGTAATACATTTGGATTCCCCGTAATACAGCTTAATTCACTTTAATTCACCTTAATTCTGCGTAATTAATTTGTTAATAACGATAATCTAAAAGAAGTTTACTGTATTTTTTCTGAGAATTATTTTCGCAATTTACCTGATTTCACCACAATTCACCGATATTATCGCCAATCTAATTTAAACTCAGACTTATTTGGTGTACTTTTTCGCTAATTCTTATAATTTATCTGAATTCACATTATTTCATCGTTATTAAGATAATCTAAAAGAAGTTTATGGTTTTCTTTATTTTATTTATTTCACGCAATTTACCTGATTTCACTCCAATTCACCGTTATTAACGATAATCTGAAGGAATTGTAGGGTTTTTCAAGGTATTTTTTTTATTTTTCTTGCATTTTTTTGGCATTCACTATATAGCAATTTCTAGACATTTTGTTTGGAAGTTTTAATTTACCATGTACTTTTGCTATTTTTGGATTAAGGAATTGCACGGTTTTTCAAAGTATTTTTTTTATTACTTGTTTAATGTACATGATTTCATAGTAATTTGCCGTTATTAACGAAAATCTAAAACAACTTTATTGTTATTCATGGTATTTTGTCTGCATTTCTCCTAATATATTTCCATTAACGATAATTTATCGATATTTATGATAATGTACAGGAAGTTTAAGATTATTTACCGTGTTATTTTTTTTATTTCTTGTAATTTATGTGAATTCAACATAATTCACCGATATTAACGACAATCTAAATGAAATTCAGGCTTATTTGGTTATTTTTTTCTAATTTATCTGAATTTACAATATGTCATCGTTATTAATGACAATTTAAAAGAAATTTATGGTTTTTCAGAGTTTTTTTCTTCACTTGTCCCACTTTACCTGATTTCACTGTAATTAACCGTTATCAACAATAATCTAAAGTAAGTTTTTGGTTCACCGTGTTTTTTATTTATTTCTGGTAATTTGTTTCATTTCACCATAATTCATCGATATTAACGATAATCTAAATAAAATTCAGGCATATTTTGTTATTTTTTATAATTTACCTGAATTCACTAAATTTAATCGCTATTAATGATAATCTATAAGAAGGTGAAGGTTATTCAGCGTTTTTACCTTTATTTCTCGATATTTACCCAATTTCATCGTAATTCACCGTTATTAACGATAGCCTAAACAAAGGTTAGTGTTGTTTACCGTATTTTTTCTGCGAACATCGTAATTTAAGTGAATTCACCGTGACTAACGATAATCTAAATGAATTTTACCGTTATTCACTGTATTTTTCATGCACATTCCGTAATTCATTTAAATTCACCGTAATTTAATCTTATTAACGATAATTTGAACAAAGTAAATGGTTATTCACTGTATTTTTTAAAGATTTTCTTTAAAAGTGGTGAAATACGGTTAATTCAGATAAATATCACGAAATACAGAAAAAAATACCTTGGATATCCGAGATCTTCACCTTGACTATCATTAATGACGATGAATTACGAAATTTTTTGAAGAATTACAGTGGATTACCGTTTACTTCTTTAGATTATCATTAAATCCAGTGAAATACCGACAAAAAAACAGAATAAAAACGTGGGATTACTGTAAATTTCTTAAGATTATCGTTAAGAGTCGTGAATTACGGTTAATTCCGATAAATTACGGTAGAATCCCAAAATTTGCTGAACAAGTGTTACGTACTCAGTGGACGGTGCATTGCTGCTGGTATGAAACTTATAAAAACTTGCATATGAACCTACCTGTGCAGACGCAATAGAACAAATAAGTTTGTGCAAAATTTGGTACAAGACTGAACAAGTCTTGTATATTCACTGCGCGATGCATTGCTGCTGGTATAAAAACTTTTAAAAACGTGCCGGCGCTATAGGGTGACACAAGTTTTTTACCCTATGGGTCAAATTGGTCTTCTCTCAAAAATAATCTCAACCTACTCGGTCAATAAAAATTCTGTGTTTTAACAATATCAGAACAGCGACAGAAACCGGCTCGTGCTCGGCGCAGAGGGCAGTTAAAACGTAGACAAAATTACGGGGCAATTTTTTTTTTAATTATATGTAGTCAGACCATTTTGGACTGACCTTGAAAAGAAAGAAAAAATCTAAAACGATTCGGTCAAAAAATTACTTTTGTTTTAAAAATATCAGGACTCCGACAGAAACCCACTCGTGCACGGCGCAGAGGACACCTAAGACGTAAAAAAAAATATAATGTAATTTTTTTTTTTTTTTTATTTGGTCGTCCAACCATTCTATAGTATCCTAGAAACAAAAAAGAATCCCAACCTACTCGATCAATATGGTGTGGTGTTTTAAAACTATCTGTTTTAAAACTATAATATATATATATAGTATGGTGTTTTAAAACTATCAGGACAGCGACAGAAACGGCTGGTGCACGGCGCTGAGGGCACCCAAGACGTGAAAAAAATTACGGGGCAAAATTTATTTTTATCATTCGTAGTCAGACCATTTTGGGCTGACCTTAAAACGAAATAGAAAATCCCAAACGATCTGGTCAAAAAATTACTTGTGTTTTAAAAATATCAGGACCCCGACAGAAACCACATATTGCACGGCGCAGCGGGCACCTAAGACTTGTAAAAAATTATGGGGCAAATTTTCTTTTCAAAAGGATAAAGTACAGTGATAAAGGGGTAAATATTGTATTGTATATGACTCGAAGTATGAATGTGAATGAAACAAGAAGTGTATGCAATGACAGAGTTGTTTGGCAGTCCATCCTCTTTGCCTACCCCTACGGAGAAAATGTATGATGGTTATTAATATGTAGTTAGTTGAAAAAAGTTTTTTTAACGGGGAGAGGGACGTCGGAGAGTTATTATTTATTAATTCAAAATAATGATAATATTATTTTGCCATACGATAATAAACATGGTGTTTTTAAAGAGGAAAATATTAATTAAGTTTTTTTTTTTAATTTGAATGGGCATTTATCAAAATAAAATCAGAAATATTACACATTTCTGACCGTTCTACGCATGTTTTACAAAAACATTTAAAAAGTTGAATATCCTTAAAGAATTTTGTGAAGGTTTTTCTTTAACATGCCAATAAGATAAATTAAAAAAAAGAATAGTGGGTAGTTAATTTTTTTCATAAACACTACGTAACTTTAATGTTTTTTTTTTAATGCGGATTACAAATTTTTGGTTAAGTTTATTTACAAAAACGTTACGAGAAAGGATTAAAAATATTTTTCTCCACTTTAAAAATCAAATTCACATTTGAAATATTTTGTAAAACATACAATAGGACGGTCAGAAAAAGTAATATTTCTGATTAGATTTTGATAAACGCTAAGCCTATGTAAATTTGTAAAATATTAAATAAATATTTTTCTATTTAAAAAACATTATGTTAATCGTATTGCGTAATAATACTATCAATATTTCGAATAATAAATAACTCCTCTCCGACATCCCTCTCCCCCTTAGGCTGCTCTCTGACGGTCCGGTAAGGAATTTCACTCTTTACTGCAGACACTGCACAGAAAAGTCAAGTTTACTAAAGTAAGGTAACAGTTTGCAACGCAGTCCATTGTGGGACTTTTCTGCGCAGTGTCTCCAGTAGCGAGTGAAATGTTCATTCCTCACCGGACCGTCAGAGAGCAGCCTTAAATGAATTTTATTAGTGACCCACCATCTGGGAAAGACTGAAAATTTACGTCAGGGAACTTTGTTATTTTGTTTGAAAGGTTTTATTCACTATGTACTTCTGTTACTTGAAAAATTATTATTTCGCTACCGGTTTCGACACATCCGTGTCATTCACTATCGTTCTTAAAACTGTAATGAAATAATAAATTTTCAAATAACAAAAGTACATAGTGAATAAAACTTTTCAAACAAAATGTCTAGAAATTGTTACAAGAATTGTTACAAGAAGAGATATATTTCACTTCCTTAATTTTTTTTTACGAGCATAATGAATAAGCGAAATCTCTGTGGATGGTATGCGTAGTAGTGGTGGGCGAAGCGGCTCGGTTTAGTGAGCCGGATCACTAAATCAGATCTTTGTAGTGTACCGGTTCGGTGATCCAGCTCGTTGCCGCATGCGTCCTTAAAACGCTCTTACACGATACTTTTTTCGTCCAGTTTTCATGTGGATTGTCTTTACAGAGAGCTGATTGAGTGATCCGGCTCACTAAACCGAGCCGCTTCGCCCACCACTAATGCGTAGCACGCTATGAAGATCGTAGGTTAGAGTCATGAATGAGAAAACATCATTGGACCCATGTTTATCCTTTCCTTTTTCAAAATGGTTTTCCCTTTTTCTTTTCAAATGATTCTGATAATCGTTTTCCATGGCGATTTTATCATCAGGGCAACTTACATTGTACGTATTGTATTACAAAATGTACACTGTTTTTTTTTTGGTCTTCAAAACCGAAAAGTTGTAATTTTGACAGGACACTCTGGGATAAATCTGTTTCAATGGTGTCATGCTTTTTTCTCTGTAATAGTCTTCATACAGGCTATACATTTTGCAAATTGTTCAATTGCTATCTAATTCTTTTTTCCTTTCGGAGTCTTTTCTCATATAAGGATTTTTTCATAAACGGGGTCAGACTTAGTGCAAACCGCATATCAGAAGTCCTGTATAACTTACAGAATGCATGCTTCTGCCAGAATAATAATTAAAAAAAAAACAATACGACTTAACACACTTTTAATATTCAATCGTATGATTAATGCGTTCTATTTATTATACGGTCGATGTAGAGGTAAAACTTTGTATGTTTTGCCATTTCAAAAAGAAAAACAGCAAAAACTCACTTAAGAGGAACGGCTGCGGTGCCTGTTTCATACATAACTTAATTTTGATTTCGAGGCCAAAATACGCATCCAAACTCTATGATATGTTTTTTTTATTAAAGGTTTAGTAAATATATAGTACGGATAAGAAGCATTTTATTTATTTTTGTTTTAAATTATGAAGTATAGAGGCAACTTAGAAAATTATTTGCGGGTTTATAGTATATTTAAAAAAAACTATCGTATTTGTTATGTAAATATGATTACGCAAATAAAAATATAAAAATAAAACATTTAAAAAAAACCTTTTTTCGGGTCGATATTTTAAATTATGTACGGCAAATTTGTGTTCCAACGTAAATTTGTCGTTTTTAATTTAATTTAAAGTCCACCATAATGCTTATTTTAATTTTTTTATTTATTTTATTTTATATTAAATTATGTTTTCAAAGCAGACGAAGTAAAACTTTTTTTAAATCACCGTTAGCCCCCACATAATTGTTAAAGGCGCCTCTAAAATCGAGAAAAATCAATCAATTACTTTAATTTCCTATAGTTCATAATGTAAAAAAAAATACTTCTAATCCATACTAGATATTCACTATACTTTTTGATGAAAAAAAATCATTAGGTTTTGTTGAGTGTTTCGGCCTCAAATACAAAATTAAGTTTTGTATGAAACAAGCAATAATCTAATGTAAACGTCCACTTTAAATTATAATGTTATACGAGGTATGTTCAAAATAAAAGGTGAATTTCGAATTTTTTCGAAAAGTATTTATTTATTCATCAATATCCATTTTCTCCCCTTCAAAGTAATCTCCTCAGATATAATGCATTTATGCCAGCGCTTCTTCCAATCCTCGAAGCACTTCTGGAATGCAAATTCGGTATGGTCATCAGCTCGTTCTTCGATTCTGACTTTATCTCATCAATTGTGGCAAAACGCTTTCCTTTCATTGGTCTCTTCAGTTTCGGGAATAGGAAAAAGTCGCAGGGAACCAAATCTGATGAATACGGTAGTTGAGGCATGATTACGGTGTTGTTTTGGCCAAATAATCACGAACAAGCATTGATGTGTGAGCTGGTGCATTATCGTGATGCAAAATCCATGATTTGTTTTTCCACAATTCCGATCGTTTGAGCCGTATTGCTTCACGCAAAACTTCCTTGTAGTATTCCTTATTAACCGTACGACCTGTTGGCAAGAACTCATGATGCACCACGTCATTGTAATAGAAGAAAACAGTGAGCAAAACCTTAACATTTGATCGAACTTGGCATGCTTTTTTCGGTCTTGGCTCTTCTGGCCGCTTCCATTGGAATGATTGGCCCTTGGTTTCGACGTCATAACCATATACTCACGTTTCATCACCGATTATGACCCTTTTGAGCAAATCTGGGTCGTCGTTGACGTCATTCAACAACTCCTGAACGATACTAATGCGACGTTGCGTTTGCTCAAAATTTAGCAATTTCGGAACAAACTTCGCTGCCACACGTTTCATGCGCAAAACATCCGAGAAAATTGCATGACATGAGCCGATTGATATGCCAACATCCTCTGCAACTTCCTTAATAGTGATTAGACGATTTTCCAAAACCAATTTCTTCACTGTTTCGATGTTTTCTTCGTTTTTTGACGTGGTTGCAACTCCAGGACGCTCATCGTCATTAACATCTTCTCGACCTTCTGTAAAGCGCTTGTACCACTTATAAACACTTTTGAGACAAAGTAGACTCGCCGAATGCCACAGTCAACATTTTAAGTGCGTTGGAGCACTTTATTCCATTTTTTTCAAAAGTAAAAAATCGAAGAACACACAAAAACGTGACTAACCTTTCCAGTTGTCAAAAACAAAACACTAATCCAAAATGGGTGATAATGCTAACATATGATAAACATATGTGTACCATCATAACAACAACAAAAAATCGATAATTGAATGTACGCAGCCCGCGAAAATTCAAAATTCACCTTTTCTTTTGAAC
>JAHDVE020005159.1:0-36425 GCA_022606495.2 Halesus radiatus | reverse complement strand
AAGGAAATTAGCCATCTTTTATCACCTCAAGGAACATAGTGGTATTATTAGAAATACTTTAACATGCTTTATTTTTGTATCTATGGTATATATGATGTAATGAGGATGTAATATTTATATCTATTTAAAGCACATATTTTTTGTTAAATAATGTTAAGAATTGTGATATGTTGAGCCAAAAGAAGTCTAAGAATAAAAAAAATAAATTAGAGCGAAATTCTCAAGATTTATTAAATACGTATTTTATCCCTTTCTAAACCACCAGACCGAGCGCGAGCGGCGAGCTATAATTGTTAATTCAAACATATTAGCCTCTTTAATATGTTTTCCATTTATGAGCAAAAAGCAGCAAAGTCATATACGAGTATGTGGGTTAGTTACCAAATATTTAATTGATGAATTCTTGATTATTATTAATTTATCAAGAAAAGATTGCACAAAAAATCTATCAAAATGCATGAAAGAAACCAATAGAGGCACTATTGTAGCATGTGCCATCTCAATGGACGCTTCAAACTTTTTACCATAACATTATATTATATTTTGACGGCCTCCATGGTCGAGGGGTAAGGCTCTCGACTACGAATCCGAAGGTCGCGGGTTCAAATCCCGCCGTGCGCAAGTAAATTTTATTTAATTAATTTGTACTGTTTCACAATTAATTCACTTAAAAATAATATATAGTATATTTGCGCACGTTCCAGGGTGGAAGATACTCCCAGTATCGCCATGGTGAAAGACCACCTTTCAGAATTGAAACGTTGCTTGAAATGGCTTTTAGCCGTGTTTGGTGACCAGATCTGAATAGACAGGTATTTCCCACCTTCCTCTTCCCCTTCTCCTTCCCCTCCCCAATATACCATAGTCTTATTGGCTCCAGACGGTTGGGAGCAGTTGGGACTCTTGTGCGGTATTCATATTAAAAAATATATATTTAAAAAAATACTGTAAAATTGTTAATATTGTAAACTTTGCCTTCTCTCAACACAGGTTCTCCTAGTGAGACAGGCACAGTACCATAACCCTTTTATAACATTAAGATCGTATAGATGAATTTAAAAAAACGTATGGAAAATTTCAGAAGCTGTGAGCATTAACAATTTTTAAGGTATTTGGCAACATGCCGTGTGTTACAGAATGTTTCTCTGAAATGTGAAGGAGTAACAGCAACGGCAAGCTATCGCCCCGAAACGTCAAGAAACTGCCTCGAAAGAGCAAAAAACAAAAATAATTTCAAACAACTTTATTTCCGCCGACAAATGCTGGATTTGACAGTTTGACGGAGTGATCTGGCTTGTTCGCAAACTTGCAAGTACAAAATAATTCGTTGAATTTGAAACGAAACTTGCAAACTTGAGTTTACTTTACGTCAGAACATAGTTAAAAAAAAAAAAAAATGATAAACAAAATAACATAATATTAATTAAGTGCTTACTGATCTTGCTCGACAGGAGTTTTTTTGTTTCATTGTGTTTTGCGAAATTCCGTCCGACATTAATTGTGTGTGCTTTGTTAATTTGGCGTGTAGTGTGAATCCGGCCGGCAAATACAAAAGGTATGATGTCGTTATTAGCATTAGTTTTCAAGGCTTCATTTTTGCAACCGGACATGACCACACCTTCTAAATTCATCTAAATCACAGTTACGTTTGTCTCAAGAGAGGGGAGAGAGCACATACTGTAATTACCGGATGAACTTCAAATGTTAATACAGGTACAGTCTGAAATTTAAAAGTAAACAGAAAGTGGGGGTGCTGTGATCGTTTAAAAGGTTTTAGATGGCAACACAAAGATGGCTCATAAGGATCTCAAAAAAATATATTACAAAACGCAAGTGCAAATTTTTGACTAATCAAACGGTATTCAGAAATTAGTGGTACTTTCCGAAAAGAGATAATAAAATTTTAGGTTAAAACTTTATTTATTTATTATTTAATACTTTGTAAGGAAGATATTTACGTTGAAATGCGATTTTATTGTATTTATGATATTTGTGTGCTAACTATTTCATTATACTTTGAAAATATAATGAAATATAAAACAAATAAAAAAAAATAATTTAAAAAAAAACACATTTAAATAAGGGTTATAGTGGACTTTAAATTAAATTAAAATCCACCAATTTACGCTGGAACACAAATCTGCAGTACATAATTTAAAATATCGACCCGAAAAAACGTTATTTTTTTAAATGTTTTCTTTTTGTATTTTTATTTACGTTATCATATTTACATGGCAAATATGATAATTAAAAAAAAATTAAATAGTTTTTTTTTTCAAAGCCTATACTTCAAAATTTAAAACAAAAATAAATAAAATACTTCTCACGCGTACTAGATATTTACTGAACCATTAATTAAAAAATGTATCATTCAATTTGGATGAGTATTTTGGCCTCAAATCCAAAATTAAGTTATGTATGAAACAGGTTTTGAAAGACAAGCACCCGTTAGTCAAATTACTAAAAAGTAGTTTATCGGGACTTTTTTGTCTTATATTTTGTAAAATTTCTTAAAGTTAATAAAAAAAATTGCGAATATGATTCTATGCTGCGTTGGGGTGTATGCCCCCTCCGCTTCACCAGGTGGGGTGGACGGTTGGTTGCCAGGGCACCAGAGAGAAGAAGTGGAGAAAAACAACAACCGCCACTAATTTAATAAAGGTGTTCTGCAGGAAACTAATCTAGCAACTGCAAATAATGAGAAGTTATAGCGCGTGCTCCCGGGAGAAGGTGAAAAGCGGTTCAAAGAAGGATCTGGAACCTTTTTTTATTAGGGACCGCGCTCAGTTTCCTATTTATTATGTTACGGTGTGTGAATTTCGCCCTGGGAAGGTACGCAACAGGGAATACGTTTATTCTATTCTTCTATTGTATTTACATGTTTATAAAACATACACACCAAAATGGGTGGGTATAGTATGGAGGGTAAACATCGCCAGTGGCGTAGATAAAAGCTGAAAAGCTGTACCTACCCTGAGAAAAAGGTATCACAAGAAGAAATTATCAAACACTTTCAAAATGTCTTTTTTTCCACAGAGCAAAATAATACATAGAGCACGCAAAGGGATGGGGGCGAGGGGAGAGTTAAAAAAATCCAATTAAACAGAAAAAAGTCAAAAGGTTCGGCTTGTTTACAAAATCCGAATATTTAGTTTGACCCTTTTTGTTTTGTGATTTGCTTACCGCAGTCAAAATCACGCGAAACAAACGCGGACGGCGGTGAATGAGGCTGGTGCCAAAATGGGTGTCACTTGATATTTGCCTCCAGCCGTCGAAATGGTACTTCGGGGCAAGTCTGTTAATTCCAAATTGTGATTTTTCTATGAATTTGGTAAGGAACTTGTACACTCATTTATTCAATTAGGCCATGACAATCAGCGAAACAAGATAATAAAATTAGAAATATTCAATGTATAATTATTAATACTTGAAATTTTAAAACTACACTGCCATAAATCAAAATAAACTAACTTCTTTTTTCAATTTTTTTATTTATTTTTACAATATCTGTATAATTTTGACGTTTTAAGGTAGGGTGTTAATATATACGTATTAGAGAAATTTTTTCATAACCCTCCTCACTAGGAGATCCTGTGCTGAGGCGAACTAGGTTTTGAATAGGGGGTTTCAGTGACTTCTATATTTCAACTTCAAGGTTTGGGTAGGTATTTTCAGTAACTTCTATGACGTTGTTTTAAGAATACTAGTCAGTTCTTCTTATGTTAATTCCTCAAGCCAAGTTTTGCTGAACTTAATGCATTATTGATTGAATTACTTTGATACTAAATGGGAGTTTTTTGTATAAATTTACAGCTAAAAATTCAGAGCTTCTTTGTGAGCATCTAGTTGCTAAACTAACTAACCATTACGGAGTTTTCAGGCAGACACACTTCTTGCTTCATTCGCATTCATACATCCTCTCTAATATTCTCTTCTGTTATTCGGACTTCTAACGCGACCCGACTCAAGTATTTGATTCACTCGATTATATCATGTCTTCTTCGGGCATCCCCGGCTTCTTCTTCCTTACCATCTAATCGTCGCTTTCTTAATCTTACTCATCATGCTTATATCAGTCTTGCATTCTTTGAGAATCGAATATTTAGGGCCGGTATTTCAGTTGCTTTTTAAGCACGGCTCGGCGATGAAGCCCCAACAGATACTAGGATACTATAGTAGGCAGAAATTCAATTAGGATACGAATATTTTCCAAAACAGTTTTATTCGTACGCGGAAGCTTGATTTGTGCATTTTCTGTGATTGTAAAATTTCTTGCCGTCCCGTGTAGCCGGCGTATCGTGCACCTAATGGCCCTTCCACACGGCTGGTTTGACCACCCGGTCATCCTTTCCTAAAGTCGGTAGGCTTGACTTTAGAAAAGGACGACCGGTGGTCGAACCTTTCGACGCTATGACTTTTTCAGTATTGGGCGACGGTTTCCGTGGATGAATGGTCACGATCCTTCGCTACGAATCCGGAGGTCGGAGGTAAATTTTATTAAATTGCGTTATTTCACATTATTTTCACTTAAAATAATATGTAATACACGCGGCTCATAAAGCTGAGTGATACATAACTTAATCTTATCAAGATTACTCAATAATATTTTATTTTTTTTGTACTCAATTTTTTACGAATTTTTTTTTCTTCATAGCACCAACCAATACCTATCAAACACATACATAATCTCTTTATACTTTTTTATAGATATATTATATTACCATACTATGTCAATACTAGCTTTATTGCCTTCTATTTTTGTTTAGCGCCCTTGAGGTGATTTTTCACAAAAACGGCGCTATATAAATCGTCCAAGTATTATTATTATTATTATTATTATTATAGAACTTAATATGAACTAAAGTTGTCAATTTGACTGTCCTAAAACGACATTTGTTCCTAGTTGGGCAGTCAAAGCTTTCTTAAATGTTGATGTTAAATAATGTGTTTCAAATAAATAAATATTATCCATAGTGGTAGATACTGTCAGCATCGCCCTGGTGAAAGACCACCATTCAGAATCGAAACGTTGCATGAAATGGCTTTAGCCGTGTTTGGTGACCAGATCTGAATAGCCAGGCATTCCACACTTTCCTTCTTCCCCATCTCGTTCCCTCGACAAACGTTCAGCCACAAAACACACACCAATGAGGGATGCCATAGTCTCACTAGCTCCAGACGGTTTGGAGCAGCTGGGATTCTTGTGAGGTGACACATAATTTAAAAAATATATATATTAAAAGCAGTCGTGTGGAGGGCCTATAAGCATGAGCACAGTACGAGCACGAAGCGAGCACTATACAGATACGGTTTAGACCGAGCTACCTGCACGTAAGCCATGAGCAGGTCTATACTCTTTAGAAGGGTGTGCAGAGAGCCAGCCTGCTATAGAGAATAGGTATAGACCAATCTGCCTGTGTGCTGCGCGGTGGATGCGAGTTATCGCTGCACTGTGCAGAAACGGGTTTCCATGCAGCAAACGGAGCGAATATTCCGCCAGGGATGCGCCGATTCGATAGCGGAAAAATTGTTTTACGTGTGCAATTTCCAGTGACGTATTAGGGTGGCCAACCGACCAGCTGTAAGAATGAGACTCCCTACTTAAGCACTAACGTATTGCAACACAAAATTGAGTTTGATATGTATAGGTGTACTATCTTCACTGCAGAGAAATAATTTTCTTATTGAACAATTTAAAATATTATACATAGCTCATGATAGAAATGATATTGTAAGTTGAAAATAGCTATGTTGATCTGGAAATTACAGAGAAAAGCTATGCAAATATCATGATACCAGAATCCAACGTTAGAGAGTTTCATAGAAAGTTCTGCTATGTTGTAGAACTATGCTACTGCTATGTTGTGTATTGGCTAGAATATATTACAATAATTTTTACAAATAAAGTAATCATGCAAAGCTGTTATATGGCGCCGGTCTGAATGTTCTATTTATTTATTTATTTTTTAATAATTAATAAACATAACATTATCTAAAAACTCATTAAAATTGATATATGATTAATATATAAATAAATAGCCTCAATGCATGACTTTTTACATGTGAATAAAACTTTTTTTTTTCGTTATTTATGGGGTGTGCTCAAATGACAAGAAAAAACATTTGAAAAATAGAAAATCATTTTCATTTTCTGTTTTCATACAAGTCATATATTTTAAGAAAATTTTATAATCTTTATACATAAAAATGAATGTTTATATGTCTATCTGTTTTCAATTTTCTCCAAAACTACTCTACCAGTTTCGGTGAAAATAGCAAAGTTTGTTCTTATTAGTGCCGGGAAGGAAGGAGAGAGTAGTTTGAATGAAATCAGTTAGAAAAAGATCATATTTCTTGTTTGATGTTGATAAATGCATTATTAGTGCTGGGAACGCTTGGAGAGTAGTTAGAATGAAATCCAATGTATAAAACTGTTTCTACAACGTTTTAAAATTAGTACGAAAAACATTGAAACCGCGATGTTGTATTGAGGTTAGCCCATAGATATACCACTCTGGTCAGCCACAGATTACATATTCAAAAGAAGAAAGTTTGGGTAAAATATTTTCAAAATGGAAAACACAGGTAGTTAACTACTTAAGAACTTTATTATAGATAAATTTTGAAAAAATAAATGTTTGGAGTGAAATAAAATTTTCAAATGAATGTTTCTTTGTTTAGAAATAGTAATAGTCGTCGCATGGCATTACCTTAGCTGTCAAATCAATTGTGGCACCAAAACGGCCTCCATGGTCGAGGGGTAAGGCTCTCGACTACGAATCCGAAGGTCGCGGGTTCAAATCCCGGCGTGCGCAAGTAAATTTTATTTGATTAATTTGTACTGTTTCACAATTAATTCATTTTAAAAATCATATTTAGTATATATGTGCATGCTCCAGAGTGGAAGATACTCTCAGTATCGCCCTGGTAAAAGACCACCATTCAGAATTGAAACGTTGCTTGAAATGGCTTTTAGCCGTGTTCGGTGACCAGATCTGAATAGCCAGGTATTTCCCCACCTCCCTCTTCTCCTTCCCCTCCCCAATACCTTCAGCCTCACAACAATTCCCAATTGGGGATGCCATAGTCTCACTGGTTCCAGACGGTTGGGAGCAGTTGGGAATCTTGTGCGGTATTCATATAAAAAAAAACGACAACCTCATAACTTTATAAAAAAAAATAATCCCGAGCAAGGCCGGGTACACATCAGCTAGTAATGATATAATTAACAAGATGTTATTGGAAACATGTTCTAAATTACATCAGCTAGTCTTAAATAAGTAATAGACAATAGAGAGATAAAAAAAATTCAAGAAAAGATATCAAATTAATGATTCATTTGTATTGTTTGTTTTAAAAAACGGAATAATTTGAACACTTCCTGGACATTGGCACACAAAAACATTTATAAAAACATATCATATCACAAAGGGTGTTTTTTTTAGAGGTATACAAATTCAAAAAGAAAAAAAAACGCATTAAAATAATGTTAATGTCTATGATATTGGTTTATTTTTTTAGAGGTATACAAATTACCTAGACATTAACATTATTTTAATGCGTTTGTTTTGTCATTTTGAATTTGTACACCTCTAAAAAAAACATCCAAAAAAAAGTATTTTGAATATCCTAGGGTTATTTTTCTAGAACAATCTGCAGTCTAGTTATATTTTGAATACAAACAAATTCGTTTTAAATTTGACGGCCGGTCGGCGGGAAAAGCTCTCGACTACGAATCCGAAGGTCGCGGGTTCAAATCCCGGCGTGAAGAAGTAATTTAAAAAAAAAAAATTGTGTTTAATTGTTTACACAATGAATTTGCACAATTAACACACTTAAAAAGAACACAATATGTTCATCGTGGTACGAATTGAATTGTAGCCTCTTCTGCGTAAGAGGGGAAATTTACATTTGTACTATTCGCGTCTATACGGCGATTAACATAGGACTCTAGGACATTAATACTGAATGCCATGGATGGCACTTACTTCGGTGTTTTTACTCTTGTACGGTCATGAAATAATGCTGCTTATGTTGTGGACACTTTTAAAAAAGAGAAAACAAAGAATGTTCATACATAAAGACTATGAATCAGTTTAGGTGGGTTACAGGTGTCAGGTGTAATACATCAATCATGATTATCACAATCAATCCATCAAAATCGTTTGCAGTTAGAAAAATTGGAGGTGGGTAGAACTACATAGAGAAATATCCCATAGGTTGGTACCCACAACAGATTAGCTAAATATAGCTTGGCATTTAATTGTAGATATTTATTATTTTGCAACTAGAAATGTCAATTACTATGGCAACACCAAGCTACTTAATAAAATATTTAAAACGTGTTCTTCACATTTCGCCGATTGACAGTTCGTTGGGAAACAAGACAAAGCATCATCATTTTTTTGTGTTTTTTATTTATTTATAAATTTGAGCCGTGATTTTGATTTTAACTTTTTTATTAATCAAAAACTTGTAATACGTGGTTATTTCAATACATAAAACTTAACAAATACGAAAAAATCGCATTTCCACATAACTATCTTCACTGCAAAGCGTTGAATAATGAAAAAAAAAGTATTATTTTAGAATCACCACGTTTCGGAAAGTACCCCCAATTTCTAAACAACGTTGGGTTAAAGAAAAACTATGCACTTCGACCATTGTGCCTTTTAAAACTTACTATTAATGTTCCTATGAGCAATCTTGGTAACAACCAACCATCACGCCGTTTCCCCGCAGGGGTAGGCAGAGAGGACGGACCGCCAAACAACTCGATCTTGGCATACACTTCTTGCTTCATTCACATTCATACAACGCCTCATACATTCTCTTCTGTTATTCAGACTTCTGACATGGCCCGACTCGAGTATTTGATTCACTTGATCGTGCCATGTCTTCCTCGGGCGTCCCCGGGCTCTTCTTCCATTCACATTCGCGTCATATATTCTCCCTACACTCCTTTCTTCGTTCATTCGCTCTACATGCCCAAACCATCTAAGCGTCCCTTTCTTAATCTTGCTCACTACGCTTACATCAGCCTTGCATTTTCGTGGCTTATATACTTAATAATTTAAAACAAAAATAAATAAAATACTAGACATACTTACTTAGATATTTACAAAACCTTTAATTTTAACAAAATATATATCATTCAGTTTGGATGGGTATTTTGGTAGAATTAAGTTATGTATGAAACAGACAGCGCAGCCGTTCCTCTCAACGGTATAAATAAATAAATATTTTAAGAAGCTGCGGCGGGCATTTCCCTACGTTCAAAGGTAGGCTGTGTGTAGCCTTTAAAGAATTTTTCTATTCTATTTTTCTACAGCTTATAAGATAGTATATGACGGCCTCCATGGTCGAGGGGTAAGACTCTCGACTACGAATCCGAAGGTCGCGGGTTCAAATCCCGGCGTGCGCAAGTAAATTTAATTTAATTAATTTGTGTAGTTTCACAATTAATTGATTTAAAAATAATATATGTATGTTATATTTGCGCACGTTCCAGAGTGGAAGATACTCTCAGTATCGCCCTGGTGAAAGACCACCATTCAGAATTGAAACGTTGCTTGAAATGACTTTTAGTCGTGTTTGGTGACCAGATCTGAATAGCCAGGTATTTCCCCACCTCCCTCTTCCCCTTCTCCTTCCCCTCACCAATACCTTCAGCCTCGCAACATTCCCCAATTGCGGATGCCATAGTCTCACTAGCTCCAGACGGTTGGGAGCAGTTGGGACTCTTGTGCGGTACTCATATAAAAAAAGTACATAACTAAACAAAATTCAAAGAAAACAAAATTAATTGATAAAAGGAAAAAAGGAATAGTTAATGTGTGCTTTTATAAATGTTAATTAGAGATAATTGGTAAAAATATTCTACAGCCAAAGATTTGTTAATTATATTTTTCCTCC
The DNA here is from genome assembly GCA_022606495.2 of Halesus radiatus. Lineage (NCBI taxonomy): Eukaryota > Metazoa > Arthropoda > Insecta > Trichoptera > Limnephilidae > Halesus > Halesus radiatus. The sequence continues at coordinate 26,510 of JAHDVE020005159.1, read as the reverse complement.
ACAGATGGCGGCAATGTAAAAAAAACATTTTTTCACAAATTTACGGAAAATTTCATTTTGGTAAGAAAAATGTCGTGGTTTTTTGTAATTTATTTCTTCTTTTTAAGGTGTGTTTTTCGTAGGGCAGGCGCGACTTTTCAGTATTTATGGACTGCACGCCGTTAGTAAGAAGAGAAGAAAAAATAAAGAGATACACAAGTGTTTCATGTAAATATATTTTAAGGGAATATTACTAAAAAATAATCGCGAAAAATTGACTTTCAGCATTTCCAAAAAAGATATCGGCCGTGGAGGGAACCCTCGGTGGAGATTGTGATATTATGTTTTATTTTGAAAAGACTCCTGGAGTAGCATTTTGGAAGCTATGGGTCCCCGATTCGACAAGTAAAATGCGAACAAGATGATAATATATACTCTGTGATGCAATAAAAAGAAAACTATGAACATTTACTAAAAATCCTAGATTCTTTCCAAAAAATAATTTTGAACGTCTGGTCACCCTCAAGCAGAATATCTGCAAAAGAAAAAAATGCTTTTTAACGTCTGGTCACCCTCAAGCAGAATATCTGCAAAAGAAAAAAATGCTTTTTAACGTCTGGTCACCCTCAAGCAGAATATCTGCAAAAGAAAAAAATGCTTTTTAACGTCTGGTCACCCTCAAGCAGAATATCTGCAAAAGAAAAAAAAGCTTTTTAAAGTCTGGTCACCCTCAAGCAGAATATCTGCAAAAGAAAAAAATGCTTTTTAAAGTCTGGTCACCCTCAAGCAGAATATCTGCAAAAGAAAAAAATGCTTTTTAACGTCTGGTCACCCTCAAGCAGAATATCTGCAAAAGAAAAAAATGCTTTTTAAAGTCTGGTCACCCTCAAGCAGAATATCTGCAAAAGAAAAAAATGCTTTTTAACGTCTGGTCACCCTCAAGCAGAATATCTGCAAAAGAAAAAAATCCGACAATGTATAACGGCCCTGCAGATTGTGCACATTTATCGCTTTGGCAAATTCCGAGTTACGAAACATAAAAGACAGATTGATGCATAGTCTTAGTCTATAGACGTCGTAGATGTGTACAGTACGTTATTTTTAAGAAGAATCTAACCAAAAGTTTAATCATCACGACCAATATTAATAAATTCGAATGTGATGAGATGTACGTAACATGCTGATTTTAAAATTAAATATTATTTTTATTAAATATAATGAATTTATGCCGCCGTTCTTTGACTAGTTAGTGGTCAGCATGGTTGCCTTCCGAGTAGTTGATCGGGGTTCTATTTTCGGAAATGACAATTTTTTCTTTGTTTTTTTTTAAATACAATTTAATTTATTATTTTATTTAATTTTTATTCAAAAAATGTTCCGGGATTTTTCACGGGTCCGGATAGTAATAATATAATGTACTAATAAAAAAACAACTAGACACAAAAATAATAGGAAAATATTGTAGATATGAATAGTAAAGTGAAATATGTATATTTTTTTAATTAACAAAATCCAAGCAAAAATCGACAAATAAAGTAGGGTAGGTACCTACTTAAAAGGTAATATAATATCTGAGATTTTCAAATATAACAATTCTTATTATTTACAGTAAAACAAAAAAGTGAAACCTTGTATAAATTAATTTATATGGGTTTTTAAAACTAGTTTCAGCACATACCTTCCGACAGCCCCTTTCTTAACCCGTCTCACAATTTTATCCAACTGTAAATGGTACATATATAAAGGCACTTTTGTGAGACGTCTCATAAATATAAAAAATATAATAATAATAAAAAAAATTATCGGATTTGCAATTCATGAAGAATAAATTAGAGTGGTTTTATTAGTTACCTCTCTGTTCATTGTCCGATTATCATATGTAATGCTACTACTACACAATCGCTGAACCTTCCAACTCTGAACATTTGGACGATCGTGTAGAGCAGTGGTCGGCAAACTTTTTCGCCAAAGAGCCAAATACGTACATTACAGCGCCCTTGAGGTGATTTTTCACAAAAAACGGCGCTATACAAATCATCTAAGTAGTATTACAACGATTAAAAAAATATTTGAGAGCCAAATCTGTTGATTAATTTAGTAAACCTTTACTGTAATTTTAGGCCATCATTAAATTACGGGTACGCTGAATAAAACTTGATTTCATACTTAATAATGATTTTATTTATTGATAAAAAATAGTATGAAAGTAAGGTATCCATAAATTTAAATGACTGACAAACATTTAATGCGAACAATGTCCTTGCATCTCCTTGGAAAGTTTGAGTATGTCAAGTTTGTATGTTTTTAATTTTAGGCACGATTACAGGTTCTCATCAATAAGACGACTTCTCAGTTTACTCTTGATAAAATTCATGCTTGAAAAAGATTGTTCACATAAATATGTAGAACCGAAAAGGAAAAGAACAGCAAGAGCGAGTTTTTTCAGCTGATCACAAGAGTCAGGAATACTAATACAGGCGTTGAGCATGAACATGTCTTCCTTATCCAGGTCTATGAAAGCAGACCACTTTGTTGTGAACTATTATCACATTTGTTCTTCCCAGTACTCGTATTTCCAAATCAACACATACCATACGTTCAAATTTATAGCTCGACATTTCCTTGTTTTTAAATCCAGCAATTGTATTTGCTGGATTTAAATTTGCGCCTGCTCGTGGATATTTGTGCCAGAGCCGCACTTAAGGGGCCAAAGAGCCGAACTATGCCGACCACTGGTGTAGAGGGGTAGTTCGTGCGCGCTGGGTCAACGATGGCTCCATTTCGGCGAGTTGACCCGTGAATATCTCGGAAAATATGTATGAATATGTTGGGGAACTAGTTGGCCCAACCTTTAAACTAACTTGCACGAACCGGCCATATATACATCCGCTAATCAGTAAGCGCTCGGCAAGCAATTGAGACAGATGTGCAGTATATGAGAAATAAAATGGCTGAAATATGTTTATATTGAGGAAAAAACACTCCTAGAACCCCCCATAGGCATCCACCAACATAGTTTCAGGCCATTTTTTTTTAAATTTTTGTCGTCTGTATACTTCTATATAATAATTGTAGGCACTGATAAGATACAGCGCGGACATAACAATTACTTCGACGTCTTCCACGATAATTAAAGTTTCGAGTTCGGAGTTGGAACGTTGCACTATTGTGTGGTAGCAGCATAACGGTGTTATACTGGCAAAGGCATGTTCGTAAGTTTGAAAACACAATCAATAATGTTCACAATTCCCAGACCGAAAAGCTGATTGTGTGTAGTTAATACTACCTTTGGGTATCATGATTCTTAGTAGATACGTCGATTTAACCTGGCCTCGAGGGGGTCGTAAAGCAGAGAAGGGAAGCTGGACTACAAGGAGAAAGAGATTTTTTCCCTCTACAGTTGAAATGTAATGGATAACCTTCGTGGCAAATAGCGGTAGCTCCTTGGCTCTGGACCAAGAGGTCGCTGGGTTAGAACATAACAGTTTAATAAATTTGGTATTATCTGGTAAAATTTTATAAATGTTTATGTTAGGATTTCTAAAGATTCCGGATAATAAATATGTGCCATAATGTGAGAGGAATTTACGTTAGTTCATTATTTCTCAAATTGAGAGACACCTTTAAAATTTTTTTTAAATATAGGTAGGTACATATTACTACGAATAATCTCATATTTGTACGATAATAAAAATTGTACATGTTATAGCGATGAGTCAGTCGTTCATGAACTAGCCGTTCATTTGTGCCGGCTTATTTTGATGAGCCACGAGCGTACGACTCCTGGTAAACCGTACCATGGCTCAATTAAACTGCGACTCTTTTTGACAAACATTGGAATCGCAAGAAATGCTGTTTATATAAAAAAAAGACAAGCATACCTCAGATGTTCAATAGTATTTTTACGCATTTCTACGATGACGCTTCTTTAAATAAGGTCCTTTGTTGTAATCTGTTTATATAAAATCATCGTACACGTGTCTAACTTCTACAAGGTTAAATTATGCCTACGACCGTGGGAATTGCAATTAATATTTGGCGCCATGACTCATCTTAAAGCATTTGTTTTCAAGGCTTCACACGTTAGTGGGTAGAGATAAGAATAATTACCGCATGTATACGCGTGGAGGCACTGTACAGTACGTTAATGGCGCCTAACAGTCTGGTATCTGGATGTTTTGTACCTACACCTAAACGCTGGGAGGCGTATGAACTGGCTCTTAGTGTGTGCCGGCTTTTAAATGAGCCGTCGTTCAATTGAGTACTACTAAAATATTGAGCTAGTACCGTGACTGCCGCTCTTAAGAAAATGAGTCATAACCTATCGCTAATTAGTTAGGAGTCAAATAGAGTACAACTCAACAGTATGGGCGCCAAGTAATGCTATTCATTCCCTCACAATAGAAGTAATTCAAAATGAATTCATAAGATTTATTAACTTCAGAATGGCTATTACTGGGGAATGTAACAATTATGGTTAACTTCTATGTAACCTTATTTTATTAAAATTATAATAATAATAATAATAAATGGATTATTTTTATAGCGCCGTTTTCGTGAGAAATCACCTCAAAGGCGCTTTACAACATAATTTATCTAACCTATACCTTATCACTTAGACTTATATATAATAATTTACATATTAGATTAATTACTAATGGCTTACAGCTAAGATTTATAACTAGAAAATACCTAATTCAGACTTATAATTAGTGACTTACATCTAAGACTTACATAGATAGCGACTTACAACTTAGACCTGTAGCTAGTGACTTAAAACTAGTGATAGAGGCTTACAACTAACATATTTACATTTCAGACAAAATTATGTACAAAATGTTACTATTTACAAAATCAGAGCATAACCCGATATTGAACAGCAGTGGGGCGAGTATGTATGTGATACATCACAGCTGCATTTGTATGCTTCTGATCAGTTTGAGGGTAATATACATACATATACGAGTATATCATATTCTACATGTTAATAGAGATGGTAATGCTAGACAGATACCTTTATACGATTAAATTTAAAAATTTTATGAGCGCCAAAAGAAGAAGGAAGTTTTAACCTATATTAATATTATGTATATGTTTTATTGTTAGTTTTATGACATGGATACACAAAAAAAAAAAAGTAGAATATCAGAATGTAGAATAATTACTGACTAGATAAATTCATAAAATTATAAATACAATGTTTGATAGCACAGAACTACTAAATTTGATTTCTTTCCACGGTACCACGTAAATCAACATCGTGAAATTAACACTGTATCACAATAATTGTATACTCCCATTTGCCGTACACAGAATTTATGTAATGATATTTTCGACATATTTAACACACCAATAACAAAATATAAACATATCTTACTCAAATTTATTTCGGCAAGTGGAACAAGTTAAATTGGATAAATCATCTAGTTCTGCACGAACTTATTTCATTTGTCATTATACTCATTATGTTAATTACATTATTATTCTATCCGAACTTACTGACTGATGTTATTGTTAAAAATTATTTTGTGAATTTAATGTTGATCATTAAAATATCTTCATTAAATAATAATAACTTATTCCTTGCTTCAGAATATTTATACTTTTCCATGCCATTGTTAATATTATTTATTGATTATACATTAATCAAATAAAAATAAAAATAAATAATTTTAAGCGAGTAAAAAATTGTATCAAATAAAATAAATAAAAATGAAATTGATAATTAAAAATTTAAAAGTGTTATTGGTTTCAAAAAATATTTGTGTAGGAATAGCTTCTCTTTCAATTTATTTGCGATTTTTAACTTTGATCTTGGGCTGAATTTAGAAATCCTCATGCTTTTAAAAACAGTTTAAAATTGTACTATAACTCTTTTTTTTTATTCTATAACGAAACTTTTTTTTGTATACATTATGCACGTATGTTAGCACACTGCAAAGTGACGTTTAAAGTCAATTTTGAGAGCTGGCCCTTAATTTGCATTATTTAAGCTGTTGTAATAGTTGGGTAATTTATTATTACAATTAAATGAAACAATAAAACTTTGTTTAAACCAATTTTTATTTTATACGCCGACCGGTTTCTGAAGAACCGTTCCTTCGACAGCGCAGAATATATACCAACATAATAATAAATTATGGGAGAAGATATATATTAGGTGTCACAGTGGGGGTGGAGGCGTGAATAACTTCATACATACGCATTTATTATTATTTTTTTTTTTACATGAATACCGCACGAGAGTCCCATCTGCTCCCAACCGTCTGGAGCCAGTGAGACTATGGCATTCCCAATTGGGGAATGTTGTGAGGCTGAAGGTACAGGGGAGGGGAAGGAGAGGGGAAGGAGAAGGGGAAGAGGAAGGAGAAGGGGAAGAGGAAGGTGGGGAATACCTGGCTATTCAGATCTGACACCAAACACGGCTAAAAACCATTTCAAGCAACGTTTCAATTCTGAATGGTGGTCTTTCACCAGGGTGATACTGAGAGTATCTTCCACTCTGGAACGTGCGAAATATATATTATTTTTATATGAATTAATTGTGAAACAACACAAATTAATTAAATAAAATTTAATTGCGCACGCCGGGATTTGAACCCGCGACCTTCGGATTCGTAGTCGAGAGCCTTACCCCTCGACCATGAAGGCCGTCTTATTATTATTACTGCCGTCTGATCTTTTTACCATTTTCATCAATCTGTTTATTCTTTATTATTCTTCCGTTGTAAAACGTACACAAGTACCGTCAGAAAATAATTGAATACGATATATATTCCTAAGCCTTTCGGCTTTCTTCGAACCGCAACAAATCAGGATTGCTTTTTTTTAAAGTTCGAAATGTTATTGTTTCTCCTCCCGGCCGCTTCCCGCTTCCTAGAAGGACTGCTGGAATTTTAACAAGGAAACAATAGGAATTCACGAGCAGGAATACGGAATACCGCAAGGGTGTTCGATTGTTCTCCGCTCTCGCTGGCACTGAGTTCAGACAGAACCACCTCAACCCCAGGCCAGGACACTGAATCCAGTCAGTAAAGATAGGATAATTTGTATAGCGCCGTTTTTGTGAAAAATTGCCTCACTGGCGTTATACAAATATTACTTCCAATTCTTTATCTAATTATGTACAAACCGATACATAAAAGCATACTTACATGGCAGGTCACGTAAGATAAACAAAGTTTTATTAGAAAATTTAAGCTTGGAGAAGATACGATTTTTGCAGTTGCTATTTTATCCTTCTTTAGTATTGATATTAAATTTATTAGAAGATTAGTGGTAAAAGAAGAGTTTGTGTATTTATTTGAATTACTTATATTTTTAAATGTTAATTTTAGGACTGGAGAATTTTCACATATTTTTATTATTTTATCGTTGACTCAACACAGACTTGACTTGAGTTGAGTTGAGTTGACTTTGGGGATGCTGTGTGGAAGGTCTTTTAGAGGAGAGGAAGGGGTGAACATAGGTCTTGTAGAGACTACAACTCCTAACTCCAACTCTTGAAGAAACCCCTGTTGTAGGAGGGAGGAAAGACAGAGGCAGGCAAATCGTTCCACAGCCGTGCTGTTGAACTCGAGAACGAGTCGTAGAAACAACCCGTTCTCATGTGTTAAATTTCAAATTTTCAAATGTTGGGCGCGTGTTTGGCGTGTTTCCCGACTCTGCACCGGTGTCGAAGGGATCAATGATTCTAGTTCCTTGTTGCGTATGGCGTGTTTCCCGACTATGCAGGGGTGTCGAAGGGATCAATGACTTTAGTTCCTCAGAGCATCTTCTATTGAAATATCAGTAGAATGGGACAGCATTCCCATCTGACGTCTGTGCTCTAAAGATTTCAAACCGTTTGATAAAATAGGGGAATCTATCAAACAGACCGTCTGATTCTACACAGAATCAATAAAAATTAAAAAGAACTTAAAAATCTTAAGAATTCTACTTAGATTTAAATGCAAAATTATCAATAGTTATTTACACCTATGGTTATGAACAGTTGGCCAGTTATTTGCAAAAATCACGGAATGTACATAAATTGACTTGCCAAGTTGAAAACTGAGAAATTTGGTTCTATAGAATCAAAAATTATTTCACATTTCAAATACAGAATAAAAAATACATAAAGCTCGACAGAATATTGTAGATATTTAATCGATTGTAACCAAAAATGTTCATTACTATGGCAAGACTAGGGTTATTGACGTTTTCAGGCGTTGTTCAGCAAAATTTCGAGCGAGGAAGCTCGTGGCCAACTTAGAATATGTTTACAAAAGATTTATGAATATAACGGAGATTTACAATTTAGATATGTGAATTTTATTTATTTAACATTGAATAAAATACTATTTTCATACATACATTTCAGACATACATTTCCTTGCAAAGCGTTAAATAATAAACAAAAGTTGAAAAATAAACATATTTTAGAAAATGATGATGTAGATCATCTCCTTTCGGGAAGTTCTACTAATTGCTTGATACCGTTTGGTGAAAGTAAAAAATATGCACTTGGACCATTGTGCTTTTTTAAACTTACCTTCATGTTCCTATGGGCCATGTGGTGTTATCAAAACCTTCTAAACGGTGGCAGCGCTCTCTTTTTGTTGTTTACTAAAATATCATTCTCGTAAAATTTATTATAAGTAGGTAATTTATCGCTTGTCTGTATTCGAAAAGATTATTTTTACAATTTGATAATTTTGACACAGAACACACACATCTGTTCCTATTTCGAAAGTGTCAATATGAATTTTAACAAGGAGATAATACGACGTCACAAGGAGGAATACAGAGTACCGCAGGGGGTTCGATTGTTCTCAGCTCTCGCTGGTAGTACCTACTGGATCCAGGCAAAACCACCTCAACCCAGGCCACGACACTGAATAAGGTGGCCTGCTATTTATATAAGACCCTCCTAGATAATTAAAATGATTAAAACATTTTAAATGATGTAGTTAATTCGATGCAATGGGAAGTAATGCAAAAGCATGTGTTTTTGGTTTGAAATGTTGATAGCCTAGAAATATCATAGATGATTTAATTAAATACAGCAACACACCTTGGCCTTTCGTTTAACCAGGGATTTTGGGTGAGTCTTTATAAGCCTAGAAAAAAATAACGTATCATAGCTTAAAAAAAATGTTCAAAGGGCGAAATCTCCTACTTATGAACCCTTTTTCCGATATAGTCGCATTGTTCATTGTAGAAAATTAAGTTTCTTAGAATATGACGGTAAAACATTTCAATAATTATGCCTGATCTTTATAAAATAAAACAAAACTCGCATGTTGGAGATGTTTTTTTCTTGCGTAAATCGAAACATGCGACCGGTGTCAAAGGGAACGGCTGCGGTGCCTGTTTCATAAAAAAACTGAATTTTGGATTGGAGGCCGAAATACCTATTCAAACGGAATGATGTATTTTTTTTTTAATTAAAGGTTTAGTAAATATCTAGTTTGGGTGAGAAGTATTTCATTTATTTTTGTTTTACCTTATGAAATATAGGCCATTAAAGGAATTGATTTTTCGCGATTTTAGAGGCATCTTTAACCATTATTTAGGGGAAAACGGTGATTTAAAAAAAATTTAAACAATCTGCTTTGAAAATACAGTGAAATATAAAATTAATTTTATTTTTAAAATATTAAAATCGGCACCGCAGCCATTCCCCTTAACCGGGAATTTCAACCTTTTCACCATCTGCATAAGGGGTGCGTGATTTCGTCCGAAATTTGAGGAAGAGGATCCCTTTAAGGTAGAATGGCTTATAATATAATTATATTAAATAATAATATAAAGAGGAAAATAGAAAATAATATAACAACAGTAGGTAATATAAGAACATTAGTGCATAGTTATAAGTTGAAATTTCACAAAACCCGCCTCACTAGGCTAGCCTGTGTTGGGAAGTTCTTACAGAAATAAGAGGCCAATTCAGTGTCCTGGCCTGGCTTGAGGTGGTTTTGTTTCAGACGGTGAAATTGTACTAGACTACTTGCTACATTCTTGCTAGTATTCCGTAATAAATCTTATATTATGTAGAATGTTCATACGTGCTGTGCTGAGGCAAGTTAAACTTTTAATGAAATTGAATAATATTTTGTCAGATATTACGTGCACGTAGAAGACCTCAGTAGCAAGCTCAGTAAGCTCCTTGGGTTCGATAGAGGTTGCGGATTTAAAACCCAGCATTTGGCACATAAATTTTAAAATGTTTAGGTGAACGTTCACATTAATGATAATTAAAGGAAGTGCTTTAATTGTATTACAGAAAAAAACATAATTTAATTAATATGGTTATTCCATATATGGTTAATTAAAAATATACTATATTCAGAAAGGAGACATTGTATGAAATGGTTATATTCGTGTACGGGTACTTCCCAACCTTCCAATCGGCCTTCAGCCTCAAAACATTCTCGTTTCCTTCACAAAATCTCCAAAAGGATTGACGTAGTCCGATTGACCCATAAATATATATATATATATACAGTTATAAACATGACAAATTAAAACCTAAAGAACATTGAATGGTTACTGATCTCAAATATATTAAACCCGTTCGTACCGTACGTATATTTGAAAATAAGTTCAGAAATTCTTCCTTCCTAACTAGGGCGAAAAAAAACGAAGGACGGTTTTCGTTTTCCAGTTGCTTTCCGCGCTTTTTTTCATTGGATTATAGCTACTCGTTCAGGCGGGGATAATGAATATATTTTGAAAGGTGATTTTTGTACTTAATCTCGACTCACGAAACCGATAAATTATTTTATTTTTATTTAAGTCCTGAAGGTATTTAAAAAATGTTTTATCATTGAAGATAAAATTAACAAATCTCCAATGAATTACGAAACAGAAGAAGGCACAAAATAAAAAGGTAACGGTCGAATCTGGGAATCGAACCCGGGACATCTGTTTAGCTTCAAATTTAGAATTACGAATATCATCCCAAAACCAATGAATTACAATATTTTTTGCTGCTATCTTCTTAAATGATGGCAAGGTTATACCCGAATTTATTTGCAATTTAGATAGTGCAGCGGATATACCTATCTGATTTTTATTTATATCGGACATCGATTGACTTTTATAACATTTTCTAGAACGAAATTATAATATAATTAATATCTTCTTCAAAGATTAACTATTACAATGAGGTTAACAAGCTTCAATCAGTTATTCCAATAAATTAAACAACAATACCTATACCTTTTTTCAGATTTTTTAAAAATATAAATACTGGACGAGAGTCCCAACTGCTTCCAACTGTCTGGAGCCAGTGAGACTATGATATCCCCAATTGGAGAATGTTGAGAGGCTGAAGGTAGTGGGGAGGGGATGGATAAAAGGAAGAGGAAGGTGGTTTACAAGCTTCAATCAGTTATTCCAATAAATTAAACAACAAAACCTATACCTTTTTTCAGATTTTTTAAAAATGTAAATACTGGACAAGAGTCCCCACTGTCTGGAGCCAGTGAGACTATGATATCCCCAATTAGAGAATGTTGAGAGGCTGAAGGTAGTGGGGAGGGGATGGATAAAAGGAAGAGGAAGGTGGGAAAATACCTGGCTATTCAGATCTGGTTACCAAACACATTTCAAGCAACGTTTCAATTCTGAATGGTGGTCCTTCAACAGAGCGATATTGAAAGTATCTTCCGCTTTGGAGTGTGCGCAAATATACTATATATTATATTTAATTAATTAATTGTGAAACAGCACAAATTAATTAAATAAAATGTACTTGCACACGCCGGGATTTGAACCCGCGACCTTCGGATTCGTAGTCGAGAGCCTTACCCCTCGACCGTGGAGGCCGTCAAATACTGCAATAACTGAAAAATACAAACAGAAAATGCTACCGCGATTTTCCCTTGCATTACCTAAAATATCCGAAGGGCAAAAGGGCGAGGGGTGGATTCCGACATTACTTACAAGTTACAAGTCCCCGAGGGCAAGGGTTGTAAGATTGCAGATTCCTACACCGCCCCCGGAGCCCAGAAGGCTTAGGGGATGGTTGGGTATGCAAAGTGTTGCTCACCGCACTCAGATGCAAGGCTCTTGCGGGCTAATAGGTCGCATATATCCAACACTCTGGCTGGCACTATTGAAGGGTGTTCAATGTTCAATCTGTCGTGGTGACAAACACTAATCTTGCCTTTTGAGGTGGTCCCTCGGTGTTCAACACACTATGAACAATGTTTTACATTAAAGCCTTAACTTGTTTGCAACTGATTGTAACAAGGTCGTATATCACTTTTTTTTTTAAATATTAACGGACCACTGCTCAATTACACAAAATGAGATAAACAAGAGCTACATAAAAGTATAAACCTGAACAAAGTTTTAGTAGAGTTCATGATTTTAGATATGCTGATGATATTCTCGAAGTTTATTTTCGTTAAGCCTGACAAAAATCAATGAGACTAGTAACAAAAATTTCAAGACCCTGGCTTGAGTTAAAAAGTCTCGACATTCTGGACAGGGAAGAATGGTACACATAATACGATAGGTATCTTATAATATTATCATAAATGTGTGATGGGAGAAAATAAAAGCTATCGATAGTAATAAATTCAACAAATTGCTAATGAACCTAGTGAAGAGTTGTGAAATGTACCATTATCAATGAAAGAGGCTGTCTTGTGAACAGGGTTTTTCATTAAATCAGCCTAAATTATGGAGCTTTGAAATATATACTTAATTAACGGTGAAAACCAGACGCCAAATCCTTTGCTCCATATTTTTCTACTGGTTTGTGAGAACATAGACTGTATGTAAAATATAATTTACTAGCTGATGTGTACCCGGCCTGGCTCGGGATATTTTTAAAAATAAAATTATAAATTTGTGAATTCTTGCTTGTAGTTTAGGTGCCATAATTGATTGGACTATGAAAGATGCCTTGTGACGACTATTACTATTTCTAAACAAAGAAACAAAGAAAAATACAATGGAAATTTTATTTCATAACAAACTTTTATTTTTACAAAACATCTAAATAATAAAGTTCTTAAGTAGGTACCTACTTGAGTTTTCCATTTTGAAAGTGTTCTACCCAAACAAACCTTCTTTTGAATATGTAATCTGTGGCTAACCAGGGTGGTATATCTATGGGCTAACTTCATTACAACTTTGGTAAAGAGGTAAGGCTCTCGACTACGAATCCGGAGGTCGCGGGTTCAAATCCCGGTGTGCGCAAATAAATTTTATTTCATTAGTTTGTGTTGTTTCACAATTAATTAATTAAAATAAAATGTTGTATATTTACGGCACGTTCCAGAGTGGTAGATACTGTCAGTATCGCCCTATTGAAAGACCACCATTCTGAATCAAAACGTTGCTTGAAATGGCTTTAGCCATGTTTGGTAACCAGATCTGTATAGCCAGGTACTTCCTCACCTTCCTCTTCCCTATCTCCTTCCCCTCCCCACTACCTTCAGCCTCACAACATACCCCAATTGGGGATGCCATAGTCTGACTGGCTCCAGACGGTTGGGAGCAGTATGGAGTCTTGTGCGGTATTCACATAAAAAAAAATAATAATAAAAAATAAAAATAAAACAATAAATAAATAAATAAAATAAAAAAATAATAATAATAATAAAAAAATAAAAAAAAACAAAAAAAATAGATTTTTTTTTTTTTAAATTAAATTAAAAATAAAATAATTTTAAAAAAAAATATGGCAGGATCAATGTTTTTCATACTAATTTTAAAATCATATAGCAACAGTTTTCTTATTGGATTTCTTTCAAACTACTCTCTAAACCTTCTCGGCACTAATCAAAACAAACTGTGCTATTCAGCGAAACCAGTGGAGTAATTTTCGAGAAAATCGAAGATAGACAAACATTCATTTTTATATATACACGTAGAGAAGAGATTAGTGCTTTTTACAAACATAAAATATATTATTGTCTGTACTGTTTGTATTACAACTACGTAATGCGTTTGTAATTCTTTGGTTATTTTTATATTGAAAAGGCCGAAACAGAGTTTTCGATGAAACCACTGAATTACCGAATGTTAGAGAAATGCGAGAGAAAGTGTATTTATGCGATTATTTTACTGTTAACAATTTGAAATTAAAACCACCCGAAATCATAAACCTTTATTTATCGGACGAATGATTGATGACTGTTTACAACCTAAGAAGCAAGACCAACAATTTAGACGATCAAAGGACTAACGAATTTGTATAATACAATCACAGGATCTCTCCTACAGTGTCACGGGGCGGTCAGCAGTGTACAGCCGACCACTTTGCAAGAGTAATTAAACCTCACCGAGGCAGGAGGTGGAATTGGTGGATTGCAGTAGAGGGTGGTTAGATGGAGCTTTGGGAATAATAGAAGCTTACAACAGAGGTGTGAACTTGGTATTAGAGAGGCTCACTTAGAGTGGGGAGGTCCTTACTCTAAGTAAGCCTCACGGATTTATAGAGCGACTATAAAATGCATATTTATTTGATATATATTTGATCTTCGAAAATATGAATATATTACTCTGAATACTAAAAACTACTCCACTTTTCCCATCAAAACAGGACGTAAAATACACGTTCCCTTCTCTACAACATTCTAAACACTGTTGATTCACCTAATTATCTAAAGAACTTTTTTCATTTTTTATTTGGACATGCCCTCTCTCTTCGCTCAAGCGATAAGAGAACCCTTGCGATTCCCATCCACCAAGCTACATCATTCTCTTATTTTCAGTACAAGCATCACGTCTCTGGAACGAACTGCCTTCTGACGTACGGAATACTTCCTAAAAGCACATTTTCAAGGCTAAAGTGAGAAGTACCTTTTCTTCTTTCCACCACCGTGATAATGGTTGATTCGAATCCACTTTAATTCCTTTCCCTTTCCCGTCCCTCCCTTATCCCTTTCTACAAGAGACATCAACGATAAAATACTTATGTATCATTAATTGTTTCACGCATTACATATATCACCATTTTTTAATCATTTTATAAATATTCTCCAGTCCAAAAAATTATAAATATATCAAATAAATATCAACTCTTCTTGCGCCATCAATCTTCTAAAAAATGTAACATCAATAGAAAGAGAGGATAAAATAGCAACTGTAAAAATCATATAATCTCTAAGCTCAAATTTTCTAATATAACTGTGTTCATCTGAAGCGACCTACCAAGTAAGTATATTTTTCTGTATCTGTTTGCACATAATTGTATAATGAATGGGAAGTTATATTTGTACAGCACCCTTGAGGTGATTTTTTACATAAACGGCGCTATACAAATCATCCAATTATAATTATTATTACGCGTGAAAAGTCATACTATGCGGAGAACGCTGCAATGTTTTTAAACAGTGTTTATTTTCCCATAAAGGGTTGGTTGGTAAAAATTGCCACTAGGCAATAAATCGGCCCATAAAAAAACATTATGTATATATAAAAAATGTATAATGATTTTTTTTAAGAGTAAATAAATAAATATACAATACACAAAATTTAATGAAAAAAAAATTACGTTCGTTTACCACATTAATCACAGGGCCCTGATTTTACTTTTAAGGAACATAAGGTTTTCACTTGTTACCATAAAACTAGCATGAATATACATCTCTTGTACCCACATACATACAAGTGGAACTATTCCAGTTGTAGTATACAACTCGATGATTATTTATTTATTTATTGATTGTAAGAAACAAACAGCTTTTAATACAAATATATACACACACATAGGAAGTTAGGCAAAGCGTAAGCCATTAATAATAATAATAATAATAGGACCATTTCTATAGCGCCGTTTTTGTGAGAAATCACCTCAGGGGCGCTGTACAAATATTACTTCCTATTCTTATATTACGTCTATTCTACGAATTTATTATTAGTCAACATTATATTAGTCAACACTATACTATATTATAATGTGTTCCCTAAGTAAAGGAATTGAGTTTCTGAAAAAAATCATTTTTAAAACATGCATTTCAATAAGGAACTCCAGTAAAGAATATAATGGCTGTAAATATATATATTCATTCATATATACAGATTCTGAATACATAACTTTTAATACATGTATACGTAGAAATTATAAATCGTTATTTCAAAGTTAATAAAAAAATCATCTCATCAAAATACCTTGTTATGTTGGTATCATTGCATTTGGAACATCTGACGTCACGTGCGCATTCTGTTTTTGTATAAGTATGGACATTTCTTTTTTCAATTTTGTTTTATATTTCAAATATGTATTTTTTTAGTTTTGGTGAAATTAAAACTTAATTTGGGTGACCATAAGCTCTATAATTGATGTTCAATATAGCAAAAAAAAAACAACTATTACTAATGAAAAAAATTAGAGAATTCATGAGCAAACTAATTATCAATACAGATATTATGAAAATGTTAATGCTCAATACTATTATTATTCTTCTAGTTAAAGTTTTTAAAAGGGTAAATAATTTTATTACTTATGTTTAGATAAGGTTTACCACGAATCGAATATAAAATTATGTAGGGTAAAACTCATCCCTGTTTTCACATTTGAAATTCTAACCTCAAAACTAATCAAAACCGACCGGCCATAGATTTGGAGCGCTTTGCTCATACAAATTACTCATTTGCTTTAGCAAATCTAGTCTTTGCAAATAATTGCAAAGACTAGATTTGCTAAAGAGAATAGATTTGTTAAGCTGGAAAGCTTGCCTAATAATTGTAAAAAATATTTTTAGCAAATCTAGTCTGCAATTATTTTTTAAAGCAGTTTTTCTCGATCATCTCAGAATGTACGAAACGGCACATAAGCTATATTATAAATGCAGAGACGACATACTGGTATTTAAGTTTGAACGTTATTACTAATTAAAACAACAAAAAAACAAACAACAACAAAAAACAAACAAAACAAAAATTGAACTGGACTTCCTTATTGAAGACATATAGACACGAAAGATCTAAAACTTTAAATGAAGAATATAAATTCTGATTGTTCCAAATAACTGCATCTCATAAAGATTTATATTCCTATATTCCTTCCTGCCAAAGTCGATAAAAACTATCATTCAACTCAAACCAAAATAAATCAAATTATATTTTGCATTTCACTATCGAGAGAATGCACCGCGACGAGGACCAATTTATCCGGAAGGAATTTAAAGTCAGCAAAATGTTTGCATATTGTAGGAAATACCCACATGCCTAGTATACCTACTTGAAATTATTTTCGTTCAGTCGCAACGTTTTAAAATTATTCTTTAGGTAGAGCAAATATGATGTAATCCTTATTTATATTGTGATTGGATGTATAATATATAGTATATTTGCGCACGTTCCAGAGTGGAAGATACTCTCAGTATCGCCCTGGTGAAAGACCACCATTCAGAATTGAAACGTTGCTTGAAATGGCTTTTAGCCGTGTTTGGTGACCAGATCTGAATAGCCAGGTATTTCCCCACCTCCCCCTTCTCCTTACCCTCCGCAATACCTTCAGCCTCACAACATTCCCCAATTGGGAATGCCATAGTCTCACTGGCTCCAGACGGTTGGGAGCAGTTGGGACTCTTGTGCGGTATTCATGTAAAAAAAAAAAAAATTACATTTCGTTGAACCCGTTGATTGTAAGGGTACGTTACGTAACGAACCGTTTCTTTAACGGACCGTTATCAGTTCGTTTTGTTCATCACTTTCACTGCTCGATGAGGAATCCATCTCACAAATGAAAATAATATATTTTGTCTTTTTAATTTAAATAGTGCACGGTTTCAAATAAGCGATTGTCAGGCAACAGACAGCTGTCAAATGACCGGTAGTCTGACGAAATAAAACGGCGAAATCGAGCGGTAGACCAAATATCAGTTAAAAGCGTCACAAACGGGTGGTTATAAAACAGGCCATAAGAGAGTCAAGGGAAAGTTAACAAGTAAAAAAAAAACATATTTAAAAAAAATCAAGTGAATCAAATACATACTAGAGTCGGGTCATGTCAAGAATCAGAATAACAGAAGAGTATGTATAAGACGATGCATGAATATGAACGAAGCAAGGAGTGTGTCAATGCCAAAACAGAGTAGTGCGACGGCCTATCTTCTTGAAAAACGGGATGATGGTCTGTTTCTCGATATAACTCAGATATTTTATTATAAAACAAAACTGGCAACTAGTATCCAATGTGAAAGATTATTCTCTTGAAGCTCTCAAAACATTTATCTTTTTTCTCATTGCTCCGAGTAAACATCACGGTATGATAATCACGATTCTGAGAACAATATGGTTCCACATAATTAAACAATGTGAACAGCCGTTATCTTCATATCTTTGCCTTATCCGAATATTAGAGAACACCGGGGTTTTAGCTATCTAATCTCTGCAACACCTGATGCTGATAGAGTTCACACTTTTAGAAGCCATTGGATGGGTACCACAATTTGGTCGACTTTGTGAAATAACAACTCAGGGGTGCTTAAAAAGCTAGAAGAAAAATAAACTACAGCTAAAAAAACGTACCTCAAAATTTAAAACATTGTACAATCTACTTGGATTCTTAGTACCCAGTTTTAAACTAAATTTCTGTGAAAAATTAAAATGTTCCTAAATACGAGTAATAAGTAGGTGTATAACAAATTAGTCGATTCTGCCTGATGGGCAACTCTATTGAAGATATCACATACTCTGGCACTACCAGTGGCGTGCACAGAGATGGTAATCAGGGTAGGCAGTAGGAAATACAGAAAATTAATTGATAATAATAAAAAAATAACCCCAGATAACAAACACCCTTCGTGCAAGTTTTCGCTAAGAATGGTTAAGTTGCTGGTTGTAGCCGATCTTGGTCGAGATTACCTAAGAGCAACATCAAATAGTGGTTCTAATCAATAGATGTATCAACAGATGGCACTGATTGCTATATTGGCTGGGATTGCCGAAAAGCACTGCTTTTGAGTCACCAAAATAAACGAGTCGTCAGTTGAGGGCATTACGCACACATGTTCGTTTAAATATATTTTATAATATTTGTACTTTTATAATTTTGATTTTTTTTTTTGATAAATCGGTGTTATAAAATTGGACTCTAGTATCTCAATAACAAAACTATAATGCTTTTTCCATTATTTTTTCGTTTTAAATTTATTTTCCAACTTATGTACGAGTACATTGTCACAACATGCATGCGCCTCTATATCCTAATGTTGCCCTACAATTGTACTAGTATTTAGGTTTATTAACCGAAAATATATATTTTTAAATACACTTACCCAAAATATCGCACAATGTTGAAGCCTCAACATTTCAGAGAATAATGGAATTTCAGGATTACCTGTAAAAGAAAAACAAACAGTATTAGATATGACATTATGTTATTTTTATATCACAAAAGGGCAAAAACTTAACTATAACAATTAGACCATTTTATTTAAAAATTTATACTGTATAGCTAATAATTAATAAGTAATGTTCACTCGCACAGAGCAAATAATACATAGAATATATAAACCTAACACGCAAGGGGAGGAAACCAAAATAAGGGGGCTAAGCTAGGCTTGCCGCCAATTTAAGTAAAACAGCAAATAAGTTAAAAAGTTCGGCTCGTATACAAAAACCAAATATTTTGTTACACTAAATACTCTAACGAAATTGTTTTATAATCTGTATACCGCTGTCAAAATCACGCGAAGCAAACGTGGAGGGTAGTGAATTAGGCTGGTAAAAAATGGGTGTCACGTGACCTTTGCCCCTAGCCGTCGAAATGGTATGTGAAAATAATAAACTTATATAAATTCAAAAATGTTAACGCAAAAATACTAATATGGACAAATTAAATAAACATTTTTTTTTTAAATGTAAAATTACTTTGTGGTGTCATTTAAAAAAAATTAATAAGAAATATTTTGTGCAAATCCAGCAAAAAAAGTTAAACAAGCTTCGCTTTCAAAACATGTTGACATTTATATTATATTATTCATGGGTATAATATATATTATATATTACATACTTCATATTTTTAAAGGTTTTTTTTACAACTTCTTATACTTACTTTATATTTTTACATGTTTTTATACTTTAAATTTTGACGAGTTTTTATACTTTATTTATTAACAAGTCATCATACTTCATATTTTTATAAGTTTCCATATAGTTTTTTTCCATAGTTTTTTATACTTTTTACGGTGTATACGTTTTTATACTTTATCCCATTTACACTTTAAACTTTTTAATACTTAAAACATTTTTACAGGCACTGTATTCATTTTTATACTTTTTAACTGTTTATTTATATTGGTTAAATTTGTATTTTTGGTTTCTTTGCTATTGTTGTATTTACACATTTCTTTACCTTTATGTTAATGGCACACGTTGTGCCGTATATATAAATAATTAAATAAAATTAAAATGTATGTATTAAACGGTGGTTTACATAAAATATTTCTTAACAGTTATATAAATAAAGAATATTTAAAAATCATGACGAAACGAACAAACACCCAATGAAGAAAATCACCATAATTTGAAGGTTTGCCATATTGAAGTTTCCGTCAAAAAAAAATCTACAGAAATGAATAGTTAATCGTAGGCTTATAAAGAATCTACTTAGATTAGTAAAACAATAACCTTGGAACGTATCCAATCTCTGAGTATCTAATCTAGAATCTACAATGAAAAGTAATAGTATCGAGAATTCGAAAACACATTGCAGTAGAAGGCACCGACGTAAAAAGGTAAAAGCATAAATAGATAAGTTTCAGGACTCGGATAGATAGAACTCTTACATTTTTACAACAGCATATTACTACAGCAGGATATTGCAAGATTTAGAAGAGATTAAAAAAAATCGAACTATATATGTGCTGCAATTGATTGAATAGGGTTTATGGTTTGTCTTTTTTTACTCGGAATCGTTAATTCGCTAGACGTGATTAGAAACTGCAAATACGAACTAGGATGTTAAGTAATTTCTGCTGGTTATTGCTTCAAGTGAATGTCGAAGGAGCCGTTTCGAAATTTCAATGAATGAAGTGAGGATAAAATCGTTGAAAAAAAACAGATCGTAACAAAGAATTTAGTGAAGGCCGTTTTTCATTAGATTTTTGATATTCAAAACACTGGTCTGTATGCAGCACAGAAGTCACGGGCTCAAGGCAAGATAAATTTTATATAAATATGTAATTCATAAATAAATAAAAATTCAGGACATGATTTTATAATGCACAGCGCGCTCCATTGTTAACTCTTAGCACCCATACCAGTGGCGGTACCATATTCTAGCTCATTCAAAACTCACGAGCCGCCACTGACCCATACAATACACACCTTTCGGGTTGCTAACTCAAGAAACACTATGAATGATTTATTTGTAAATTCTCTATGGGTAATTAGGAAAATGTATAATGATTCAAAACACAATAATCCCCAAACTGTAATCATATAAGAAAAACGTTAAAAATATCCTTTCCCTGGTTTTCAAACTGCACTTATTTTAGACATTTTGGGATGTATTTCATAAAATTTTAAATTTACAGTTTGAGGATTTTTGTCGTTTGAAACCTTAACCATTTTCCTAACTACCCGAATAGAATTTACAGATAAATCACCTGTGGTATTGGTTGAGTTAGCAACCTGCAATTGATGTTTAGGGCCATTTTTGAAATACTATGTGCTTTATGAAAAGTGTACGTTTATTTTACAATACTTTATTTATATTATTTTATTTTATTACATAAAACAGTCTATATACCCAAAACTTACATATATGAATGTTTAATAAGCAATAATAATTAATAAGTAAAATAAACAACACTTATTATCTGACAAAAATGATACTAGAGCAAATGAGAAACAAGCGAAAGATCGAAAACATATTATAAGTAGGTGTACGAGTATAAACTAACTTGTTATTATGCTGCGCGGCCTGTTTCATACAAAACTTAATTATGGATTAGAGGCCAAATACCCACCCAAACTTAATGAAATATTTTTTAATCAAAAGGTATAGTAAATATCTAGTAAGGATTAGAAGTATTTTACTGATTTTTGTTTTAATTTAGAAAATATAAAAGCCACCAAAGATGACAATTTATTCATATTTATGGGAGGCAACATTGGCAAATATTTGTGAGTATTTTTAGAAATGGATACTATTTTTGAAAAAAAAAATGTCTCTAACCTACCTCAGGAATATGATGAAGTATACAATAAAATTTTAATGACTGCTGAAAATTGATTAATTTGCGTCAACATTTTACATTTAGTTAGCGATAAATTCGAGGTTATTTTTACCCACTTTTTTATTTGCGTCTCGCTGACACTTTGTCAGCCTTTTTATGATAGAAATAGACAAACGACTGCCAATTGAATTCTGAAATGGCAGAAACCCAAGCGAATGCGTTCGTCTTAACTTGTGTTATATTATTGTTTTGCCGAAGAGTTTGCTGAAGAAACAAACATGTCTTATAACCCCAATAAAACAGCTCTGTTGGTCATAAGATATAGACAAGGCCCGACTCGTATTCCTGCAGCTACCCTGAACGGTGTGATCCTGAAGGTGACTGAAGAAACCAAATACCTAGGATACATAATCACCAGTACTCTGATGGATGATGATGACATTGGTAGGCAAAGGCGAGCTCTCAGCGAAAAATCGAATATGCTCAGTAGAAGATTTCGCCTTTGTAGTACCGCTGTGAAGAGGACTCTCTTCCTTGCCTTCTGCGCAACGTTCTACACCTGCGAACTCTGGGCAAACTACAAAAGAGTAGTATGGAAAGACTTCGTGTACAGTATAATAACGCCTTCCGCATAATGTTTGGCCTTCCCAGATACTGCAGTGCTTCCAGTATGTTCACGGAGGGGCGAGTTTCCGGTTTTGCAGCCCTTATAAGATCCAGGGTGGCTGGAATGAGGGAAAGAATAAACAGCTCCAGGAATATCCTCATCATGGAGGCCCGCCTCAGTCCAGCTTCCAGCATCGACGCATACTGGACAAATATATTGGCCCCTCACAATATAAATGCCGCAGCACCCTAAAGGAGTTATTTTAATCTTATTTAGTTAAATTCTTATTTTTTTATTTATTTATTTTTTGTTTTATGTGTGATGTATCACCTTATACTACTGTCTTATAATTATTTAACTTTTTTTTTAAACTCTTGTATATATTTTTTATAACTATTGCATGTATATTTTATATGTAATGTGTGGGACTTTTTTTTTTTTTTTACATGAATACCGCACAAGAGTCCCAACTGCTCCCAACCGTCTGGAGCCAGTGAGACTATGGCATTCCCAATTGGGGAATGTTGTGAAGCTGAAGGTATTGGGGAGGGGAAGGAGAAGGGGAAGAGGGAGGTGGGGATATACCTAGCTATTCAGATCTGGTCACCAAACACGGCTAAAAGCCATTTCAAGCAACGTTTCAATTCTGAATGGTGGTCTTTGTAATAGGTCCCCCCCCCCTCCCTAACGATAATATATTTTTTTTTTGATAATTAGTTGTTTACTTGTTTTTTCTTCCTGTCGAATATTCGCGACGGTCGCGCTGCTCCGATTCCGCTTAGATTCTGGTTAGTTTCTAAAAAGATTAAAATATGTTTAATTAATCACCTGATCAATTAAATATTTCTTAGCAAGCCGACCTTCCTCTTCCTCGTTTATTTGGATCCGCCCCTCGCACGTTGTGTAAATTTTTTGTTTCGGTCATCAGGACGTGATCCAGGTTTGTGTGGTAACTTTTGGTTCTTTTAGACTTTGGGGTGCTGCTTTCTGTTGATTTTTTAAATGACTCTGATACAATTTACTATCTTGAATTTAAATTTCATATCTCCCGCACTCCGAACTACTCTTCACAATATAAATACTATTATTCGGCTTACATTAATTGATATAGGCACTCGCCTTAGAGACCTAATACCTGAATTGGATTACCATACCTAGAATAATGGGGAATGAGAATTCCTACCGTGAATGCACATCTCGCCCTCGCCTCGGAGAGTCTCTACGCAGCAACTGATGAAACGCTAACACAATCGAATAAATGACATATTTCATGATGAACCAATTAACATTATTTAACTACGTAATCACTCGGTTCTACGGTTAGGTATTTTTTCAGTTAGTTATATTATACGATTTATTAGTTCTACGGGTAGGTATTTTATTGGTTTGGTATCGAGATAAGACATGGAATTTGCTTTTAACAATTGGTCACCTCCATATCCTCAACTTCATTGGGTGGTGGAAGTCAAATTCCAGCCCACTGAAGTACCAATTCCAGCTCCTCCGGTTGTTTTAATTTAATTGAAGATTGCCATGTTTATATCTCTTGCCAGAGGATGATTTGGGTTCCGGAACTGGTGAAGGTTTTTTCATTCACAAATATGCACTGGGAGATAGCTCTACCAGATTTAAGGCACAAGTGATTGGTGTTGGTGATTTCGTATCCATCAATATACACGAGGTGTCTCGACGTAGCTCAATGCATAGAGGATCAGCTCCTGGTGCTTTGGGACCCATCAATATACCCGAGGTGTCTTAACGTAGCTCAATGCATAGAGGATCAGCTTCTGGTGATGTTACGGCGCGTCAGACATCTCGTATTGGGGAATACGAAGGAACTGTTTGTCGAGGAGATCGACTTGTGTCGGCGAAATATATATTTTGTGAAACGAGGGTTGTGAGGCCTCATGACACGTCTGGGAAGAGATCGCAACGACCTTTTCTTTGGCGGCCTGTCGCGATATCCATCCAAACATATACGTACTTGTCAATAATATATGTAAACTGTAGTTTTTTATAATCTGCAATACGCTAGTTTTTCCAGTGCATCCCAGAGTGTAGGATATTAAAATACAACGTTTGTGCCCGCTGTAAGATAACACCTTCATGTATAAATTCTAATATAAATATCAATAATTACAATACACATGATAAACGTAAGTTTTACATATTTTATCTCCTGTCGGAGTGTGATTCTTTAATTTAATTGATGATTGCCATCTTTTTATCCATCAATATACACGAGGTGTCTCGACTTAGCTCAATGCATAGAGGATCAGCTCCTAGTGCTTTGGGACCCATCAATATACCCGAGGTGTCTTAACGTAGCTCAATGCATAGAGGATCAGCTTCTGGTGATGTTACGGCGCGTCAGACATCTCGTATTGGGGAATACGAGGGAACTGTTTGTCGAGGAGATCGACTTGTGTCGGCGAAATATATATTTTGTGAAACGAGGGTTGTGAGGCCTCATGACACGCCTGGGAAGAGATCGCCACGACCTTTCTTTGGCGGCCTGTCGCGATATCCATCCAAACATATACGTACTTGTCAATAATATATGTAAACTGTAGTTTTTATAATCTGCAATACGCTAGTTTTTCCAGTGCATCCCAGAGTGTAGGATATTAAAATACAACGTTTGTGCCCGCTGTAAGATAACACCTTCATGTATACATTCTAATATAAGTATTAATAATTAAAATACACATAATAAACGTAAGTTTTACATATTTTAACTCCTGCCGGAGTGTGATTCTTGGTGAATGGGGTCTTCGTTATGGTTCAATCACAACGAGATCACCGTTGAATCTAGAGTTGCGGAAAGCTGCTGTCGCCAAGTCATTTCATTATACAGCCAGGAAAACTCCATACGTGCACCAGAAAAGGGTAGCGAGTCCACTGCCAACCTCGTCCCTCCGCCTCCCAGTAAAAACGAGTAGGAAAGCCAATGACGAATAATTGTTCCCAACGATTAATTCCTCTGTGAAAACGTCCCTTCGCTATTGAATATTGTCAAAGGTAGGCATCGATCCATGACATCTTGGAATGTGAGTCCGCTCAAACAATCCCAAAATGCCGACGCTATGCTGGGAAAATAACTCACCAACGTCAGGATAGTAGGAGAACCAGGCCTATCCTCTGAATCAACGGGTACCTTCAACATTCAAAGTCCAGTTCTTTGTCCATGAGGGATAATTAGGCGAAGCCAGACCGGCATGTTGTCTCCTTCGCTCGCCCTCCAGGTAGGTAGGGAGCCTGTGAAAGTCCACTCGCTTCACCCCTTAACCAGCGCACGCGGGATCGAACGTGAAGGTAGATGAAATCACTTATTGACATTGATTGATTATGATTTAACTCAATAAAAGACAATTGTACAGGTAGGTATCTATTAGAAATTATCATACGTACCTAAATATGTTTCTATAAAATAGGTATTTTTGAATACTTAAAGGTTGACTACTTGTATTGAGTGACTGTAATTACACTGTCGATTGTATTGAGTGACGGTAATTACACTGTCGATAGTGCTTGTGTGAAGATAAACTGATATGTAACGAGATGTTATTATAAAATACTTAATGAAGTTTTATGTACCCGCTCGGGTATCTTAAAATGTATTTGCATACCGATATATCAGAACGGTTTTGATCAAGTTTACAAAATATTTATTCAATTTAATCTCTGTAACGGGACTAGATTCTTGTTAATGTTAGGAAGCTTGTTAATGTAGTTGTTAGTAAATTAATAAAAACTTACCATACTTCTTAGTGCATATCCAAGTTTAA